>JAUMHR010059759.1:0-18036 GCA_032361145.1 Enteromius fasciolatus | reverse complement strand
AACACACACAACAGAAGTCCTGGGCGCTGGAGTGCCCTCCAGTGGTCTGGATGGGCACATCCAGCTGAACGTTACATCTATGCTCTTTGATTGGAAAAAACGTTTACCTGTGTCGTTCACGAGACGTTACACGTGTTCATGGCTGGCAAGCATTAGGACGGTTTGCAGGTGTGTTTCAACTGACTGTAGATTATGAATATTCACTTAATCCATTGCTGTTGGCTCTCGGTGTTCCTCTGAGCTATATTAAATGACAAACGATCCAAGTCCAAACGGTTCATTTGGTGAGTGAACTGCCCTAATGATTCTCTTCTTTTGGCTCACGGCAAACTAGCGATAGGTGCATACCCGCCAAAATTATTAACATTTAGTCACGACCCAGTTTTTGTGAAACATTTATGGTTATACTCTAAAATGGAAGAATTCATAAAAGACCTTTTAACAAAAAGATGGACTTCATTGCTTTTAGTATGATGCTGAATTCTTACATCTGTGTTGCTTAACTAAAGATTGATAGGTGACTTTGGTTCAGTAGTCACAATACCTATTTGATGAGCCTTGTTGAAGCTGCTCTCGCTTGTCTGAGCTTTGTCTCTCGCTATAATAGCATAACCGCTCGGCTGATGGATGACCGTTTCCACAAAGCTAAACAAACACTCTCCAATAGACCGATTGCAAGCCATTAAGCCATTCTATCAAGACCAATGGACAACTGTCTAGAGGAGCTGGGGTCCCTGTGGTGAGGATATAGATCCATTCTTTAGCCCCCCACCGTCAACAACTTTGGATTAATCTCCAGTTTAGATTTCAGATCCAATCTCAAGGCCGATTTGTGTGGACCGCAGTAACAAGGTTTTTAAAAGAGTTAATCGATCAAAGTTACTACCAACTTCCAGATCATTTTCCAGACACGACAGATCGCCGAGTTCTCTTCACTTAATAACCCACAGCATGTGGACTGTTAATTATTCATTTCACAACTTCAGCCAGGGTTGAGCTGGAGGGAAGGGCCGTGGACTGTAATGGCGGGAAAATCCTAATTTCGTCTAAATGGGGCAAAGACACTCTAGAGAGGACCGTGTGGCCTCCTATCTGACTTGATCTTTTTGGCATGTTTTGTTAAAAAAGATAATGACAGTCTGAGTTTACTAGGGCCTCCAAGCAGTGGCTTACATAAATTACAAGATCGTGTGTGCGCTGAAATGGAGAGAGTGCTATATTGTACTGTTTGTGCAAGTCAAGGACAGACATACTTATCTAAGCAATCTTTTTTTCGCCTGCCAGACAAAATACGGAAAAAATAAAATAAAATAAATAAATCTATAGACTTCTATTAAAGTAGGGGAAAATGTAAAGGAGGGCTCTTTTGACTGGGGCCATTAAGTGACTCCATAGCAACACACTTGCATCATGACAGCAACTTTTGCATAGGCTGGTTTGCCTTTCTCCATTTTAAACATGTTTTTACTGTGTCTGCTTCACTGTGTTTCCACCACCAAGAAAGATTTATGTATTTTAATGGCAGGATGTACGTTAGACCTAAAGGTTGAATGAATCAACTACGGTCTATTACACTCTGCATAATCAAACCTCTATATTTTTCACTCCAGTCACTTTTCTCCTTCTCCTGTCCCTGTGGTGCTGTATAATAGCTCAAGTACTTCAATAACACAACACTGTTAATTATGAAAGTGAAGGATGATGAACAGATTCTAAATGCAAGACTAAACCCTAGTGGTGAAATATTGCAGTACAGTATTTATGATTTATTTATATAATTGAGTAAGACAGGCGGCCCTTTTAAGAGCTGCTCTATTTGTAAGTGTATTTATAATTTAAAATAGTGGGTTCTACTTTTCTTGCATGTCCAGGATCCTCTCGATGGATTAGGTTGTTTCTATTCTGAACATGTCCCAGTGAGATTGTTCTGCAATAACAACACAGCAAAAATGGCTGAGGAAATTCTCTTGATTATTTACCCACTGAAACAGCAATTACACCCAGGAGGAAAACACAAGCATTATTATTTTATTCCCCTTCTCACAGCAGAAGAGGTTCATTCTGCACACTTATTAAACCACATACATAATATTAGTAATCATGCCTGCATAAACAGCCTAAATGGAGAGTAATTCATATTCATGCTTTGCGTTTCTGTCAGTATATCCTTTATGACATTTATGAGTGTGTTGGAGCCATTATTTATTATTCATCTAGCACACTGGTGTGGTGCAGAGTGGTCACAAAAAGCGCTTGTTTTCTTCTGTATAAGTGAAAGTGTCTCCTTGGAAGGGCAACATTGGTGGCTGGTTGTAGATGCCCATCAGGAAGATGCAGATGGTTCCTAACATCATAACAGGAGTGACCACAAAGAAGCAGAGTCGGTCCACTGTCCTGGCAATCCCACTCCAGTTGTCCTTTTCCTAAATTAAGACAAATGTGTTTAGTAATTCAATTCATCATTAAATAAAATGGATTACAAGTGTACTCAAAATAAGTTAAAACTGAAATATAATTATATAATATACATTTATAGTGGAAATGATTATTTATATGAATATTATTCATATGTAATCAACCAAAATACCAAAGTATATATGTATATTTTCATATATATTTTATCATATTATATTAAAGCTAAATTAAAATGTAATATATATATATATAAACACACACACAGTATATAAGTAAAATTAAAATTTCACTATATTATATTTATATTATATTATTATTCCTCTGAAAAAAAATATTTATATATATATATATATATATTTATAAACAAGGCTGAAGAAAACCCACTACAAATGGTTTATAAATATTAAATGCAATGAAACTACTTAAATTACTTAAAAAAATTTGATGTATCCAAATATTTTGGCATTTTGTCTGTATGGTTAAGTCTTTAGGATTTACAGGGTTAAAAGAAGAAATCATCTCCTGCAAAGTGTTTACTGGCTTTATTTGTCTTCTTACCTCATTATAGTCATTTTTGTCGTGCATATGTTTAACGATGTAATTGGCTCCTTCCACAGCTGGTTTCATTTCATTGTACAGCTGTTCTGACACCTCAGAGTCATTACTGGATGTGTACGCTGTGAAGAATTCATGGTTTTAAACTGTAAAGATAACACTTTAAATATGATTGTAATGTGAGTTTGTCATGCTGATCACATGGGACTTACTGGCTTTGGGAGTGGGGCGAGCAGGCATGCCATGCCTCTCAGACTGTTTCTCAAACATTAGTTCGCTGCGTGATTTAACACTATAGTACTCCTCGGCCTGGGCGATGTACCCCACTGAGCTGGAACGCCGCGGCAGCGCCCCCTCCAGGCTGGGTTTATCATCGTCTGGACAGGACATGTGCAGAAGACGAGGCAGTTTCTCCAAAAAGAACTGTAGCAGAAATTTCAGTCGTTAAAGAAAGATCAACTGAAATAATTATCCCCCCAAAATGTAGCTGAATTTGTTTGGAGAATGGGTGTATTCTTTGGAGAGTTCTGCAATGAATAGGTGCCATCAGAGTGGGAGTATAAGCATCTAAATAATGATAAAAACATCACAATAATCACAAACATAGTCCATCAATGAATCTCTTGTTCAGTAAAAGCCATGTGTTGTAAGAAACAAATCTATTATTAAGGCATCTTTAAAATGGTTTCTGGCCAAAATCACTATTAACACTTTCTCTCAATAAAAAGTTTATCCTTCGCTCACATCAAAATCCACCAACATTTTTTTCAACTGTTTTGGACTGTTAACAATGCTTGATCTCTTCATATTTCTTTTCTGATTCAGACAAGGCAACTTTTTTACTGGAGAAAGCAGTATTGTGGATATAGGATTTTTAGGAAGAAACAAAGGTTGGATTTGTTTAATTTTGACTAGATTTGTGTGGATTTCTTATGGATTATTGTGTTTTTACCCCCTGTCCAGACTCTTGTTCTAACGGCCACCATTCATTGCAGAGGATCCTTTGGTGATTTTCAGCCAATTTTTAATGACATTTGTTTCATGTCAATTTGAATAAAAGCATCTGTTAAATGCATAATAAAACTATTTCAATAAATATTATTGAGATTATTTCAATAATCTCAATCCCATTTTTCATGCTGTACATCATAATGGTGTGAGATCAAAATTCAAGTATTTAAAATACTCGATTTTTATTTCGTTAGCGTTTTTTATTTACAGTAGTTAAGACAAAATACTATAAAATGTTAACATTAAACATGAAATTAAAATAATTTTCAGTGCATCTCTATGCATATGCTGTTACAATTACACACCATCAACCCCCCCAAAAAACTACATTTTTGGAAAAAAGTTTTGTCATGCATTAGATTATCAACAAGGTTTAAATGTACAAAAAGGATTGATTATTGCACAGGCAAGTGAGAGCCTGACCTCTTTGGTCCATTCAGTCATAACATGGGTGCTGGGGGTCCGAAAATGCAAGTTGAGCACAATTACGCAATTCAACACCACCACAGTGACCAGTACCATGATAAACATCAGATACCTGTCAAAGTCAAAAACATCATTTTTATTGCTATTTTACTGTTGCTTCTTAAAAAGCATGATTTACTTTTATGCAGTGTTTAAAATCAATACTTCAGCATCGTCGTCCATAGCTTATTGAATTTATACTATATTAGTGATACTGAAGTATTCATGCAATTTATCTGATATTGGCATACTTCACAATTAAGGGAACAGCCATAGACGTCTCAGGCAGACGCTGAGAAATCAGCAGCAGGAACACAGACTGAGCCAGCAGCACAGAGATGGACAATGTCATCTTCTCACCACCTGAAATAGGAAAAAGATGTTATAACATACCACTTTGTGCTGTATATGGACTTTAATATATGTAGCAAACAATATATACTGATATACTGACTGCTTATTTCAATACTCTCAGAAATACTCTGTCACAATTTGAGGTCAATATGCTTTAAAATACTATAAATGGCAGGATTACTCACTGTCTGCAGGTAGGTAGTAGACGAATGAGGCCAGGAAAGAGATGAGAACGCAGGGAATGATTATATTGACAATGTAGAACAGAGGTTTACGTCTAATAACGAGGTAAAAGGTGATATCCTGGTGCTTGTTGCTTTCCATTGGGATGTTTTTATAAGTGTTTTTCCTGGCAGGCTTGTGAACAATTTCCCACTCTCCATTTTCTGCAAGGGGGATGCAATGATAGATTTTGTGTTTTGAAACAGCAGAGAATATAGATAAATATTACTGCAGCAGATTTCACCTGTGAATCCCTCAGGATCAATAATGATCCATTCCACCTTGTAGTACTTCATCTTCTCGTCCTCCTCGTACTCCTCCTCTTTGAGATTTAAGCTTATTTCTTTAGCGTTGTAGGTTAATGAGCTGATGAGACAAAATGAGCGTTGTGGGGGTCATTTGGCAATAAAATACATGAGTATTTGATATAGTATAGTTAATAACTTCCATGGACATTAAAAAAATGCACCTGAACTTTAGAGAGCAGTTCTGCCAATCAAAAGGGAAGTAGTTGACGTTAATAGAGCAGGAGCTGCGAAATATAGCTGGAGGCAACCAGTACACATATCCAGTGGGATAGATCAACACGTTGCAGTAATAGGCCACCTGGAACTGGGCATCATTGCTATTTTAAAGAATCATGAAATGAAAAATGAATGTAAAATACGTAACTACTGAGGAATAAAATATGACAGAGAAAGGGAGCCTACTTGTTTTCAAGAACAATTTCTGGTAACCACACCATACTTGGTGGCAGGCGTAGGACAGGAATGTTATCAAACTCAGTTTCATTCCACTGAAGTCTATAATCAGTCCAGGTCTTAAGAAAACAAAAGGGAATTATATTAGCAAAACCAAACAATATATATAATACAGAACATATATATATATATATATATATTCAATATATTCAAAATTAGTTTTTTCACATAATAAATGTGTAAACAATATTGCATGTATATATTTAAGAAAAATATGTAATGTTTATATTATATATATATAAAATAAATAAATAAATAAATATATATATATTATATATAAAAATAAATTATATGGCTATAAATAATGTCAACATTTGTAAATATTTTCAAAATATAAGCTGTATGTGTGTGCTTTTATATGTACATAAATATACACAGTACACATCCATATATTATGTAAACAAACACTTTTATTTTGGAAGTGATTAATCATTTGCCAGCATATATATATATATATATATGATAATGTGTAATAATGTACTTACATGCTCCATCCACACATTTGTTAGTAATGTTTCATCAACTTCTTTCTGTCATGGAAAAACATCTTTGTTAGGCACACTTGCACAGTATCAGACAATACTTATTTTACCTTTATATATCACAGTATATGAAATAGCACATAGTAATATGTCTGATTTATAATAACTTCCCCACTCTGTGTACAAAAACTGCTTATAGTGGCGATTTTATGTACTCACCAAGGAAATAAGATTGGAAAGCGTCAGTGCCAGGTAAATATCTACAGTATCATCTTTATTTTGGACCGGACGAAGCTCTTTATTGTAGGCACGCTCCTTAAAAAGGTAATTGATAAGGCGTTCCTCTTCATTTCGGCCACAACATTCTGCAAAAAGTGCTAAAAGTCAGGCCTACTAGTAGTTTATCATTTCTGACTGATAAAACATGCTCAGAATCCTTTACTGTGAACTGTTGTTAAAAAACACATCTTCACCTATGAGAAAGTTTTATAATATATATATGTATTTCCCACATTTTCATGAAGAAAATAGCTGTATGGAAGTAATTATCTTACAAAAACACCTAAATCATAGAGTTATACAACAATAATCATCTACTGATTCAATAACAATCTTTTATGTAACACAGTCTTTAGTTAAACTGCTAACCCTTACCATTTAGTAGTCGTGTTACAATACAAACATGAAAAAAAACAACAGCTGACAGATTAAGGTTCATAAAATCCCACATTCTAAATGTTAAGCTATTAAATATTAATTCAGCTCATCCTACCTTGGATAAAGACGAAAAACAAGGACACGCTCAACAGATGAAGAAAGCTTCTCATCATGTCATGCCGTTGTATGACTTCCTATTACTGTTATTGTCGTGCCCGTCTAGGACTTTTCAGCACAGCTTTTTCCTTTGACTGACACAGACAGGTGTGGAATCAATCCAGACAGGAAAAAAGAACTCACATAATCTCCAATGTTGACAACCTGCACTAAGAGACTGTAGGGGGTGCTCAACAATATTTAACGGCCTAAAATGAGTGGTCAAGAAATACAGGCCTGAATGTCATCTTCCCAACTTTCATTCTTATCTCAACCAAGAAGTCGACCCAAACCACTCCTCATCAGCTGTGCACTTTTGTCCACATGGCTAGTCTAAAAATGGATCTACTACATTCCAGCAGTGATCCTATAGCAGGCCACCTGTCAACAAAACAGAATGTGTTTACACAGACCTTGAGTCTTTAAGGCAAAAGTCAGATCTGTTGGAAGCTGTCAGTGCCGGTCGACATGGTAGGATTGTAAAAGAGAGGTGGATTGTAATGTTTTCATTACTGTTTTTTAGCATTAGCCTACTCCTCTACAACTTCTAGGATGTCTTCGAAATACCCAGCAGAGGGAGCCAAAACATAACTCGAGGTTTTTAACAAGTAAACAACCAAGCAAGGCCAGCTTTTTACATATTTAGCCATATTTAATCAATGGTCTGGCATACAATTAGGATTCAGTGAGGTCTCACTATAAATTTAAAAATAAATAAGCACTGGGTTACATTGTCCAATTCTTTTACATAGCCTATATTTTAAGTTACTTTACTAAATACTGAAAGGCTGTGAAGAATTGATAATATTTAGTAAAACTGGGTGCCATCAAAATATATAGCAGGGTTTCCCAAATCATATCCTGGAGGTCCGATGCACTTCTGAGTTTAGCTCTAACCCTAATCTAACACACCTGAGCATGTAATCAGTCTCTTAAGGATCATCAGAAAATAACAGGTAGGTGAGTTATATCAGGGTTGGAGCTAAATTCTGTAGTGCATCGGACCTCCAGGGTAAGATTTGAGAAACCCTGATATATAGTAATCTGAAATTTGCAATTGGTTACCAGTAACAAGCTACTGTAACTGGGATGCGGAATAAAAACTGGTGACTTAATTTATATTGGCGTATACAATGAAATTAAGACATACTCTAGTTTAATTCCTAGATAAATGTTTTACTATATTGTTCAGCTACTGTCTTTCACTCGCGCATCTTTATTTATTTATTTGTCCTACTCCCTCCCCCTTCACACCCGGATGAATGACTTCACTTTTCCGTCTGGGTTTCCTTTATGGTCTCGGGATCTCCCAGTATTTCTCACAAGAGCTCATCTGCAGGCGGACGCATCCCTCCTCTCTCCTGAACGGCGAGGAGAGCAGCACGACTGGACCTGCACATAGTTATTTCAGGGTCTTAGCTGGACTGTATCTACCGACACTGAGTAAAAAGAAACAGCCTGCACATATTTTTCATCGATAACTACCTACAAATATCCGCTTCCCCCCACGACCTTAGCTGGGAACTTTAGTATAGCCATGTCCGAAGTGCTGCCATACAGCGAGGGGAAGATGAACGGTTACGGGGCGGACAGTGATGTCAGTCAGCTCTCCTTCAGCTGTCGACTGCAAGACACGAACTCGTTCTTCGGAACATCACAGTCTAAAAGGCCACCGAAACTCGGACAGATTGGCAGGGCAAAGCACGGTAAGTATCAAGCGAGTTAATGTAACTACTGTAATATTGTATAATGACACACAGAGCACACACAAACATGCATTACATCATGCTAACACATAAAGTAATACAAAAATAAAACGGCATAAATATGAATATGAGGAAATAAATGTGAAGAAAAATTGTAATGTTTTTTTTTTTAAAGAAGGAAAATCAGATACGATTAAGCATGTTCTTTTTACTGTTTGTCAATGACATGCAATATGAATTTATATGTAAATAATATTAGTTTACAGTAAACGTACATGTATTGTCTAATTAATTTAACATTTATTTTTACAGTAAATTTACATTTATGTTTTTAGTTGACATATTTTCCAATGTAGGCTATATGATGGGGGAACCTACAGTTAACCAGTATTATGTATGGTTTATATAGTGTACATACATTTACAATCAGCTCTAAATAGCTAATTTTCCTTCTGACACAAATAGATAAATGGCTCTTTCCTGCATTTATGCGTACTATTTGAAAGCCCCACTAATCAACTCTGTCCTCTCTCCACAGTCGTCATTGAAGATGACCGAATAGATGAAGTCCTCAAAGGGATGACAGACAAGTCATCTCCCGGTGTGTAAACTTGAACGATTATACCTCGTCGACCTTTTCTTTTAATCACCGGTTTGAAGCACTTGTCGCCTGTGCATGTGAACGAGAGGTGAAGATGATGATTCAGTGTACGAGTACAGGACGAAGGATGAAGAGCCACTCTGGACAATGGGTGAAAAAAGCGAGAAATTAAGATGCTGGCAATTCTCCAACGTAAACCCATCCCAAACCACTGCTGTGAAGAAAGCTGCCCAAGATTTTTGGTCATTTAGTCCCTCGTCTCGTGGTTCTGGGTGTGAGATTTCATCACGACATCAGCAAACAGAAGCCCCACCGTTTCATAGGCATCTATCACACTATGAGCTGCTCGTTCAAGGGAGCTGTCCAGTTCAGCACTTGACGCACAACTTGACTGTCTTTCCAGAGAAATAAGCTATATTTATATCTTGCATGGAAATGGGATGATGTATGTAATTGAGGGAAGATTGATTACATGTTTTATTCACTTCCTCCACATCTGCATCCATTCCATTTTCAATCCTTGACTGATTATATGCCCAAAATACATTTTATAGCCAACAAAGCCACTCAACGCCAGTAAGGAAGATCTGAAGAATCAGCAATGGAGGGAAATTGAGAAGGAGTACTTCTTGTTTGATTTATTGCGTCTTTTCTATGACTGTTTATTTGTTTGGCGTCGTGTATAGATCAATATATACGGTTCTCTTTGCATGAACTTTTCTCTTGTGCCATTGCGGGTGTTTCCACCTCTTTTAAACCCAGGCACGCTTGTTTTTACCAAAATCAATATTTGTATTTTTTATATCTGAATATTTGTTACTCAGACCGATATTAATACTTCATCGACACAGATAGGGTATGTGTAGATACAGAGGCATAAAACATAATCAAAAAGGACAGACTGAATGTTATTTTGGGGAAGGGGTTTCACACATCAGCATCAACACGCTTTCCGTTGCAATAAGTGATCATGCCTTTGTTGATAATGAAATGGTTAGGAAATATGATTTCAGAGTATGTTAAACAGCACACTCACTGTAATTACATCAGTGTTTTTTTTTTTGTTGTTTTTTTTCTCGAGCATCTCAGTTGATTATTTATTTGTTTGTTTTTGTATTCTTTTGTGTATGGTTTACTGTGCATGGAATATTTTTCAAGCTTATAAAAAATTAATGAAGCAAAAAATTGTACACACGTCTCTACATTCTACAAATGAATGAATAAATGAATTCAGATGATTCATTCATCATGGGGTTTCTTTCATTTTTCACCTAAATAGATCCATAGGCTAAACTAGCAACAACAAATCTAGAGTGAAGAAGGAATTAACTGCATAGGCTGTCCTTTACGTTAGATATTAGATATAATCTGGCGAATTTGAACGGTATCTGCGGCTCTTAATACAAGAATGAGACCGCATGGGATAAATTCAGCTGTTTTCAGAAATTAGGAGTGAGTGTGGCCCCTCAGCCAAGCTGACAGCATGAGAACTAATCAGCAAACAAACAAACTTCATAGCTCAGTCTGGCAAGCACGCTGCGGCGCCTGCGCTCTTGGCGTGCAAACCTTCAGGTTTAAACAAACTTGCAGATTAATATATATTACTGAAAAAAATCACCGCTAATATTCGCAGTAATTCGTCGCAAAACTGCCACACGGCAGCGGCGCTACATTCACGTCACGCGACTCGTACAACTTCGCGGGCTTTTTTGTTTCTTACTAAATTAAATGTCGCCATCTTGCGGCTCAGTTATCGATTGTAATGAAAATTACCTCACAAGCTTTAGGTAAGATTTTTTGTTGTTTTGCACCTTTTGTTAGATTTTGGTTTTAACGAGTTGTGAAAATACTTGAATACCAAAAATAATAACCAATCAAACTATTAGGCTACTAGTCCTAGTAGTTCATACTCATATAACGTTAAATATTCTCTACTAAAAACAACACAATAAACAACTTAATAATAAACTGTTACTTTTATCAGGGAATGACTAACGTTATCCGTAATATTCAATTGTGAGCTCATGTGGAGCTGTTTTTTATGGTATTGTCTAATCTGTTTTTGTCAGGAGTGACAAAACACTCATCACAGCACAAGCTGCTTTTTAAAGCGAGGTCCTCAGAGGACATCTGAACACTGCACAGCACACATCGCTAAACCAGCCACCTAACTGTTCCCATAATTCCACTCACCTAAAACACATATCCATACATCCCTCGGAGCTAAACATGACTTAAAACTTCTAGAGCACATAAGCCATTATTGAGCACTCTTCCATCCAGGCTTAAGCTAACAAGAGGAACAGGAAGGTGGCGTTTGTTTTGAATTTAAAAGTGTGTCCAAATTGACCCTGACAACAGCCAGGGGAGATATTTGTTCAGTAATTTATCCGTTTTCGGTAGTAGAGAAAGCATTTGTTTTAGGTAACTACAAAACAATATAAATAATATTAAGAGGAAGCCTGCAAAAATACACACAGATGTAGCTGAAAATGTCTGGGTCATGCCTTTTCTTCTGTCACTAACCATTCTATCCATGTTTTCATAACCTTATGTTATAGCCTTCAATAATATCTTTAGAATAATTATGCAGAAAAAATGGCAATCATCCCTTTGTTGAATTTTTGCTTTTATTTCTTCACCTCTTCATGGAAATGGAAAATACTACGAAATCCTATTTTGCAAGAAAGTGTGTGAATATAATGCACTATGGGTTTAAAATAAACATTTCTTTAAATAGACTGCATCAGTGATTTGCATATCCATGCATATTATTCATAATCCCATTCAGCAGTTCAAATGTCTTTCAATTGTTTTACAACCACAAATCCTGACCCAAGAAGGTTCAGTTTCAGTTCAAAAGTTTTATTTGCTGTATCAGTTTTCATGATGACCCAAACGAATGCCTCCTAGGATGTGTGTAAAGGGCTATGAAGTAGTGACTCAAATAGCAGAGAAGATTCTAAACAACCCTCAAGCTCCTTTTCTTATCGAGCTCTAAAACAGACACAAGTTACATTTCAGCAGAGAATTAAAAATGAATGATTTCTGGTTTATTAATGCAGGCCTCGGAAGAGTTTGCGTTCTGCTGCGGCACGGTGCAGCGTTTGATCTTTCTCTGCAACAAATCCAAAGAAGAGGAGTCGGAGCACGACAGGAGCTCCAGGAGGCAGGACACCCAGCGCTCGCTGCAGGAACCATCTCTGCTGACTCACACACACCAACATGTCATTGTGAGTTTGAATTTCAGATTGAATATTAGAGAATATTTAGGGCGTTCTGAATGGGAAAAAGGCTGCTGAGTATGTGAAAACAGATAATGCAAATCCAAAGAACACAAGAAAGGTCAGATGAGGAGAGAGAGAAAAACAAAGAAGAGGCAAACAAGATTTTTTTTTAGGTTTTTTTTTAAGTGAATAAATCAGTTTTTCATGTTATATCTTTATTTTATTTATATTTATTCTTTGTGTTTAAAGTTTACTGAGAACATTGCCAATAGTTACCAGGATTGTGCGCCATTCAGATTTAATTTGAGGTCGCAAAAAAGATACAGAATTAAGATTCAAATGTGAAATTAAGGAAGTAAAACTGAAATTCAAATAACTGCTGTAAGTGTGTTTTTTTTTAAAGTATTTAAATATATATTTATTTACCTTTTCTGTATTAATTTCACAAAAACATGTTATATATAATTAAGTATAGTTTTTCTAGGAAAATAAAGTATTACTAATAAGTGTTTCAAACGGTTAAATAAAATAATAAGCTATAAAAAAATTGTAGTTAAAAAATCAAATGTATATAAAAAAAAGTAAACCCTTTTTAAAATACTAAAATGTCTACAACTAAATAAAGTAAATATAATACATCAAATTAAATAAACAAAAAACATATGGACATTAAATAAAACTAATAAAAGTGGCACAAACAAAAAAAATACTACGACTAAAAAATTACAGTAAAAACAGATATATTATACCTGAAAAATATTATTTAAATTATTAATGGAAACTATGGCAATATATAATAATGATATTAACACTAGGCCACCTATGTAAATATAAAAAATAATTTTCATTAAATTGTATATATATATATATATATATGTATATACAATGTAATGAAAATTATTTTTCCCACCTATATATATATATATAGGTGTGAATATTTTAACAGTTTATTCAATTGCATGATTTTTGTGATGACATTTACTATCTTTTAATAAAAAAATGAAGGTAATTATTTTATTTATTTTACATTTAATTATTATTTTCATACATTTAATAAATATACATTTTTGGTTGCTTTGTTAATTGTTTTAACAAAATTATATATATTTCAGAATATTTTCGTAAACATCTAATCATGCAGTTCTTCATATCACTGAATTTTATGCTGATTTGTATTGTATATTACATATTAGGTTTGTGGGTTAAATTAAAACATGTCATATACTGCACATCTATGATATCTTTTGTTTGTCTTTATACCTCAGCAGGAACACATGCATATTCATCCTTGCAAACTCTTAAGCAAAAAGTTTTCCAATTCATAACTACGACATTCTAGGCAGGAGTTGGAATTAAACATTGTCCTTCAATGACAGGAAGCTTTATATGGATGTTTCATGAATTCAAACATTGATGTAATCCTTGATCGTGGGATTATCCTTTTACGGGAGCATCCCATAGGAATCCCAGTAATTGAATGCTGTATGCAGTGGTTAAGTAAGCCGATATATACAGTATGTCCTTAACGTTATCCTTAAAGCAGTACTTGACTTACATTTATCCTTCATTACTGTGAATTTCAAGAGAATCACCATTAATAGAAAAAGTTACTAAGGCACAATTTAACGTCTATGAAAATGCCTACAGAAAAAGTTGCATTGCCACCTTCTCTATTACTTCATTATATTATATCATATAATATTATATATTTCCACCTTTAATTATATATTCCACAACTAATAAACACTTCAGTTTTACTCCAAAGTACTTCAGGATGAAGTAATAAATCAGTCTTATAAAGACTATGGGGCAAAGAAAGACACTTCTCCTCTCACAACTCAAATTATCCATATACTATTTATAGTAATGCTGCACAGGGTAAAATATGCTATTGTGAGCTGTGTCTAATGTGTACTGTTTATCTGTCCTCCATGCAAAGCTAAAAATAAATCGTTTGATGTTCCTCTCCTAATAGCAGTTAAAAAGAGCAGGACAGATATAAACAGAACAGTAACTGCTGACTTACAGTTGAGTTCAGTATAACCCAAATGTGAGAAACGGCTGGAGAATAGCAGAGAGTGATGATTTATGATTACTTGCTCACATATAGTAAAATGTATGTATCTTACAGGAATAGTTTACCCCAAAATAAAAAGAAATGTACTCACCCTCAGGCCATCCAAAATGAGTTTGTTTCTTCATCAGAATAAATTTGGAAAATTAGCTGTACATCACTTGCTCACCAAATGCTGAATTTCACCAAATCTGATTCGATGTGTCAGGTAAGTTCATGACAAATTCCTGTAGCTCAAACCTCACATATTGTTAACAGACTATGTTTTGTATTTGTATATGTTTGATCCGATGATGAATGACATTTTAGTTGTGACTCAGTGTATGTGTGACCCATAATTCACTCTTCATTAGCTCACTGTGGGACTTCCCTCAAACACCAGCTGCTGGAATGTATTCAAGCGAAATTGGGCCACTGTGTCTCTTGACCAATGAGTCAGTGTGTCTGTTTTTAACAGATGTGGGTATCTGAGGGGTTCCTACTGCCTATTTACAGAACACAACCTGCTCTTAGTCTGATATCACGAGGAAAAAGCTTTAAAAAAAAGCCAAGAAAGAGTAATGCAGAGATTTTATTAAAATAAAACACAAACTCAGACTGCATCTCTTGCATGCCATTGCAGTGAATGGGTGCCGTCAGAATCCAAACAGCTGATAAAAACATGCATATAACCCTCAAGTAATCCATACTACAAGTAGAGGATGGATACCCGACCCGAGCCCGACGGTCCAGGTTCGAACAGATATTTAGAAAGGATGCTCGGGTTCGGGTCGGGTTCGGGTCACATCATGATGCTCTCATCTGTTGACATTTCCGAATGCCTTCCTACAGTTGCTTAATAAAAGCAGGCTTTCCACACAAAAAAGTACATGTGTCATTAGTATGAGAAAAAATTAGCCTGTCGGGCTCGGGTCGGGTTCGGTTACTGCTCAGTCGGATGCGGGCCGGGTTCGGACAGAAAAATGCGGTCCAATCCACACTCTAACTACCAGCAACTTGAAATTATTGACATTAATTATAACAAAATTTGGATGGATCATCCCTTTAACAAAATTCCTATTTTTTATGGTTTGGACAACTCTTCTGTATTAAACAGATGTATTAAATAATAAGTGTACAGCACTGGAGGTGCAAAACTGCAACCAGCCATTTCACACATCACATTTACTAAAGGTGACCTTCTCACATGTTTATGTTTGAGCACATCAATTCTGGCATTTCTTTAGCATGAGTCAGGCAATTTTGCTTCAAGCGTGCACTGTCATCTAGTGCGCAGAGACTCATCGTCATGGCAACCTTTTCTGGACTCAATAGTAGACTGGATTAAAAGAGTGAGACGAGCGAGACTCTTTCTGCTGCCGAGAAATATCCATTCATCACAGTACAATGCATAAGCTATCAAAATTTTTAAATGAAAGAGAAGAAGAAAATGGGAATTATTGAATGAATAGTTTAGCAGATGCATATAACGTCATGTAGCTGAATCATGTTCCCACTCTGGCTGAGGCCTCTGTGACTTTTCTTCACAGAAATGTTTTCATTTTGTATAACTTGCATTCCTATTTTCTTCACACCTTCATTAACCCCAAATATCTTTTTGACCATGCTATACAACCGCTATAATAGATGCAGATAGGTGCAGATTCTACCTTTTTCCATTTTTCTGTTTTGTGCAGCTCATCATTGTCCTTTTACACAGTGGACCAATCAGAAAAAGCCAGGGGTGGGGAAAACCACACCAGCATGCTTTCAGTAGAAATTGTGTCCCATTTTGTTGGAGAAGGTGAATATATCTATTTTTTTTATGCATTCAAAAGAAAAATGTTTAAACTTTAAATGTGTTCCATATGAGTTGCGTCTTATAGAAATGTGTTTTCGCCTCGGGAAATGTAAGAAATATTGATGATGCACAAATAACATACAGTAGATGAAATAGCAAACATATATTGCATACATGAAACACCCTGTAGCACAGGGCTGTCCAAACTCGGTCCTGGAGAGCCGGTGTCGGTGCCATTTACGGTGGTCTCAGGCTTTTGGCTGATACTGTATCCTATATGGACCAGCTCTTTTTATAGAGAATATTGCTATGCAATTGTATTGTTATCAAAACCTCCCTTTGAACAGATACCGCCATCTCATTCAACCAAGCTAGAGAAAGAGATCTCTGGGCTTTGTTAGATCACAATCTGTTGACCACAGTGACTCATGCTCTTTTGTGTTTCTGATTCAATCTGTGAGGTCTTTGAGCAAACCACTGGAATTATTGTGGTAGAGAGAAGCAAACTGGCAATAAGAGCCACACAGGCAGCCAGTCTTCCACTGGATCCTCGCTGCCTGTTATGTAAGTTTCATGTACTATGCTGATAAGACTTGAAATGGCAGGCTAAAAACTTATATAAAGACTCATGTAGATCTCTCAGTGCTTAGACAGACTAGGAAAATATTTAGAATGATTTTTAAGAAGGGGACAATCTACATAATTTCAAATTTAAAACCTGATGTTACCATTACATGTTAAAGTATAAGACTTTATCTCGGTTACATTCTGAAATCTCTACTGGAAAACTATTAAATGCACAATAACACATTGAGATGCTGAGGTTTTGCACCATCCTGCTCTGAAATTATTCTTTAGTCTGTTATTCAATCTTTTGAATTTGCAGCATGATCCATCTTCAGCAGGAGATGTTTAGGGTAAGAGCGCACGCCATCTTTTTTTTGTAGAATAGTTATTGTTCAGAGGTTTCAGGAAAAGTAGGGCAAGCCGTCTGTCTCTCGTGCCACCTCTGCAGGCCCCAGGGATGTGACAGTTCTCCGAGCGTGGGGGAGATCCTTGTGGGAGACAGGACACGTCTGCCTTGTGTCTTTGCCATCCTTCTGTTTCTCTCTCGCTCTACCCGTCTTCTTATTTTGAATTAAAAATCTGGAGACAGTGTAAACTCATCATGAAGCACAAGTCCTGGAGCACAGTTTAACAACATGGCTCTCTTGCATACGATCAGCTTGTTGGTGTAAAAACAGACTTTGGTTGCATCTTTTGCTTTAAAGGCATAGATCACTCACCTACATGTCATTCAAAATCTTCAGCATTTGAATTTAGTATGATTGGTCAAACATATGATTTATATAAAAATTTGTTTTGCCCATGTTTTATGAAAAGTTGCATTTTTTGCTAATTTCTGTTATATTTGCAGTGACGGCAAATTTATTAAAAACCTACTAGTTATAAATATACAGTAGTCAACATTCGAAGTGCATCAAAACCTTTCATCAAAGTTGTCCTAAAATCAAAAACAATACCTGTTCTTGTCTTACATAGGACAACTTTGATGAAAGGTTTTGATGCA
>JAUMHR010059675.1:0-18053 GCA_032361145.1 Enteromius fasciolatus | reverse complement strand
ACTTGGAAAAGGCATTTGACCGGGTCCCCCACAACCTTATCTGGTATTCCTTGCGCTTACACGGGGTCCCTGTAAGCGCACGTCAACTGGATAAAGCTCCTGTACCAAAACGTCACCAGCTTTGTCAGAAGCCCAGTGGGAACATCGCTGCCACGATGGAAATGTGGATACTGCGATCGTACCTCGGCTTGACATGAAGGGACCATGTCATGAACACCGAAAGCGGCTAGGCATTGTGCCGATCATGGAGAAGATGCAAGGTGCGCGACTACGATGGTATGAGCATGTGGTCAGAAGTAATGAGAAGTGGCAAGAACAGCATTTTAGCCCACCGAGGGGGAGACCAAAAAGACAAGGTGAGGAAGATTTGACCATGCCAAATGGAGACGACTTTGCAGAAAAGTGGACCCCGCAATCGAACGGGAATAACGCTAAGAGAAGAGAGAAAGAGAGACTCAGGGTTCAGCTCAGAGGACAGGGACAGTCATGGCAAAAGCTTCATTTTGTGCTCAGTGACTAATTCTTGTGTTTATTTTGATGTTTAGATTATTGTCCCAGTGGAAGACCCAATCATGGCCCATTATAAGATTTCTAACAGAGTCAGACAGTTTTCGTTTGTTATCTGTTGGTGTTTGATAGAATCCATGATGCCATGCGTCTAAACATGATGTCCAGGACCTCCAGCAGAAATATAGACACCCTGTCTTCTCCAAACTCATCTTGAGTGTTTGCAGCTAAAAAGCTCTTTTTTAGTTTCATCTGATCATAGAAGCCAGTCCCATTTGTAGTTCCAGTCCTGTCTGACAACTGAACATGCTGGAGATTGCTTTTGGATGAGCGAGGACAATTTTTCTTAAACCCTTCCAAACAACATGTGCTGTTTGACAATTTTTTAAAAGGTTTTCTGACCCTGAGACTCAACTATTTTTTGCAATTCTCCAGCTGTCTTTGAAGAGTCTCAAACTCTACTCCTCGCCGTGTTTTTTCTCATTGTGTTGATGATTAAGGGAATTTGTCCTTTGTTTTCCCTCCTATATATATTTCTGTAAAACAGGAAGCCAGGGCTGGATAATACTTCAGGAAAATACTTCAGAGAT
This sequence comes from Enteromius fasciolatus, assembly GCA_032361145.1. Classification (NCBI taxonomy): domain Eukaryota; kingdom Metazoa; phylum Chordata; class Actinopteri; order Cypriniformes; family Cyprinidae; genus Enteromius; species Enteromius fasciolatus. Next base: position 16,956 of record JAUMHR010059675.1, on the reverse strand, counting down.
ATTTTACTCACAAAGAATTCTATGGGTGCCAATAATTGTGGTCAACAAGTATTGGAGAAAAATAATTTCTCCCTATTTTCAATTGTTTTACTTCAAAGATACGCTAGAATTGTGTGATTTTTTTAATGAAAAATCAAAAGGATAAACAACGCAGATTTATTTTCACAGCCACCTTTGCTCAGATTTACCAAGGGTGCCAATATTAGTGAAGAGCACTTTATATAGACATATACATATAATTCGACTTTATTTTTTATTTTAATGTTACTATCAAATATTATATATATAAATACTGTATATATACCACACACACACACATGCTCTTTCGAACTTAATGTTTTGAAAATAAAAACACAACTGTTTTTCACATGAACAATCAGAAATTCTTGGCCAGCAAATCAGCATATTAGAATTATTTCTGAAGGATCATGTGACACTGAAGACTGCAAAAATAAATGACATAATAAAATATATTCAAATAAAGGTAAGGTTATTTTAAATTGCACTAATATGTATATTACATTATATATATATATATACCCCAAATTATACCTACCCCCAAATAGTAATGTGTAGTGTGCATGCAGTATATATAGATGTTTTAATACAGGTCTAACAAATAAAAGCAACTATATGAACTATTATTCATCTAACCAATGAAAACATCACTTAATCTTTCAAATCTGACATAATAAAAATGAAGCTTTTCACTAAAAACCTACTGCGAATCTTTTGAGGAATTGATGTTTCTTCTGAAATCAGAGATGTTATGAAGACAGTCAATGTAGAAGATATCCCGGGGCTGTTGTACACATCGTTTTGTTTTATAATATATCCAGTCCAGGCAGATACTCTATACTATTTATAGATTGCACTTATGTGAAGAAAATCTATAATGCAGTTGTGATGGAATAAAGCCAATGGCGAGCAATGAAATATAAACTGTGATAATAATGGCACCAAGAATATTGTTTTATTGGAAACAACACAGAGCCTTTTCAGACACACATAACTTAAATGTGACAACTTCAATTTCAGTGACCCAGACAAAACACACAAATACCAAATCTGAAATCTACAGCAATCTTCATCATTTCCAGCAACAAAACCTTTCATCATCAGACACAGTCGCATTAGGTGTGATTTACAGCTAGAGTTACTTTATTTCTGCATGTTGACAGAATTGAATCCGAGTACAAGTGAAAGATGTCAATAATGAATGTAAGTGAACAAATTGTCCTTTAGCAATACATAAACAAAACTATTAAAGTTTCTTCAGCTCATAATCCTCTATAAGCATCTTCTCACAGATGGTTGGAGGTGCACATTGATCCAGACTATCTTGTTTAACGTATATAGCCCGCTTGAGATGCCTTCATCTGGGGAGGCTTATTTAAGAAATCTCCCTGGCCCATTGTTCCCCTCCTCCTCTTTTCCTCAGAGGGCCAGTTTCATTGCCTACCCCGTGGATCTGGACTCCTCTCCCCCACTGCTTCTTTCAGCTTCTGGGTTAAACATTTATCTGTGAATAGGGAAAGCACAGTGCCAAAACAAATCAATGTTTCCCACTGTCCTGATGTGCATGACTTGACAATATCCTGCCCAGCTGGCCCACTGGGCTACTTGGGTTTTGTGTATTTTTCTCCCTGCTAGAGGTTTGAGTTTCAAATTTGTTGAGTATAACAATGCAAAGAACAACTTTTTTTAAAGCCTGGAAATCCAGAACCTGTATCTTCAAAAATATCTTCAATTTCTTAATTGTATTACAATTTCTAAAATGTAAATAACATCATACATGCCATGGAAGAACCATTTTGGGTTCCACAAAGACCCTTTTGGTGAACAGAACCATATTTGTTTGAGTGTGTAGAACATTTGAATAATCTGAAGAACCTTTTTCCACTAAAGAACCTTTTGTGCAATGGCAAGATTCTTTGGACACTAGAAGTTCTGCATGGAACCAAAGATGTATGTATGCTATAATTAATTCATTAATTAAATAGATGTATTTACTGCAGTTTATTCACTAGAATTTATGAGTATGAGTATAATTAGCAAAAAATAAAATAAATAAATACATAAAGCTAAAGAAAGAACATTTACTGTTTTATTATTATTGTTATTATTATATTACTATTGCTGCAGTTTATTAAATAGACTTTATACAATTACATTTCTGCTGTTTTTATGTATTCATAATAATAATTGGAGTACAATTATAGTATTACAAGTATTGAATAAAATAAAATAAAAATACTATTTAAGTCTTTTTAAAATTCCATGTTTCATTTAGTGTGGCTTTTTCTCCATACTAAGAAGCTTTTGAGCAATGTAAAAATTCTTTGGATATTAAAGGTTCTTCATGAAACCAAAGATGCCAATAAAGAGCCTCCAATTTATTATTATTATTATTATTATTATTATTATTATTATTATTATTTCTGTTTCAGGTATTCATTGTAAAAACAAACAAAACAAAACAAATCAAAGGAGTACAATTAGTACAAATATTAACAAAAAATATATATAATAAAATAAATAATAAAATAAATAAAATTACTATTTTAGTCTTTCTACTTCAAAATCCCATGTTTAATTCAGTGTTGTTTTTTCTCCAGAAACTTTTGTGCAACGAAAATATGTTTTGGACATTAAAAGTTCTTCATGGGACCAAAGAAACAAATAAAGAGACATAATTTACAGAGTGTACATTATTTTTTCAATTTTATTTTTATTATTATGTTATATTTATTTATTTATTAATTGCACTTTACTAACTTTAATTTAAGTTACATTTCTACATTTAATATATTCACTGTACAAAAAATTTGTAGTACAATATATAAGAAAATACTAGCCTACTTCAATCTTTCTGCTTCAAAATTCAATGTTTAATTCAGTGTTAGCTACTTGCTGGTTATTTGTAATTAATTGTAAGATCTAACCTATTTCTGAATAAAGCCCTTTTTTAAATGGTGTTTTCATATACTATTGAGTGTCATCACACAAACTTATGCAGCTAACTGGACAAAAATGTTGTAGAAGTTAAACAGCTTTTATTTTGTAGTCAAGTCTTGTTTCTATTTATAAACTGCCTTTCAAAAATAACCCTACCCTACCTAGCATTTGCTCGTATGAAAAGTGTGTCAGCTAGCACAGACTTCTCGAAGCACAAGCATCTTCCATTAAACTATGCAAAAGCCATCAATTAAGTCTAAACGTCAATGGGGTTCCGTTAATACTCGCATTAAATGAGCATTATTACTCTGGATAGCGGTTAACCCTCTCAAGCGGATTGACGCTGTTGAAGCGCCTGACTGTGAAAAGGCGGCGGCGGGAAAGACGCTTTTAGCGCCAAATGAGCAATGGATTGCACGCGGGCGAGACACCCCGCGGAACTGAAGAGGAGGTTAACTCGCTTACTTCACACAGACAGATGAAAGGATAAAATAGTTTCACTTTAAGAGGGAGGAGCAGTGCCCAGGAGGCGGGAGTTAGGCCATGATTTATTAGGAGAAAAGGACGGTGAGGGGATCCTTCAGCTCGCGCTAGTCACGCTGACGGGATGAGCGCTCGAGCGGGAGTCAGTGTTAGATGATAGGTTTTGGATAGGTTTCCTCAGTACTTTGCTTAGATTTGAAGGCTTATTCTTGTATATCGGGCGGTAGAAGTAATAAATAATCGTTTTTCTTTCAAGTATCTCACCAGAAACACCTGCCTATCAATCCACCCTAGAAAAAAATGAAAGTGTTTTCGCGCTATCTGAGGTGAAACAGTGAGTGTAGAAAAATATGCTAATATCTGATGAAAACGTTTAGGGGTTTGAATTTTAACTTAAACATACACACAACGTAGGTTAACATTTTTAAAAACCTTCAAAGAAATAGTTATGCATTTAGCTATCTATAACCACAAAAACAGCAACTGACAGATAGTTCATTCAGAAATATAGAAGGGGAAAAACTTGAATTGAAAAAATACTAGTGAAATTCCATTTTTTCCCCCACCCAAAATATACAGTGATGTCACTGCAGACATCATTAACATTTATATATAGCCTTTAATGTTTTACGACACATCATCAAACAAAATCATATTTGTTTTGGGAGGACGGGCTAGCCTATACATTAGTTCTCTTTTAGTTTAGCAAAGTCTTCACATAAAAATTTTTTAAACCTGTATAGTATTCTTTATTACCTATTAATAAAAATAATAATAATCTCATAGAAGCCCAACAATAAATTATTTTCTCGTTGTTTTTATTATTATTTTTTTTTACAGAGGACATTTCGTTTGTTTTAAAATGATTCAGTGGTCGTGTATTTTACGTAAGTGCCTGGTTACAGCGTTGCACTAGCTTTCCTCACCCAAGTAAAGGTGTCCAAAAAACAAACGTCATGCAGTGTGTGTTGACAGAATAAACAGTGTACGGATTGTGATCACTTTTGAGGAGAAAATGGGGCTGTTGTGTCTTTAAGAGGCTGCTGGTCCCTCGCTCGCAGCTGCTGGCTTGTGTGCAATAGAAGACAGTGGAGATTCATTACTTCTACAGCACAATGGACATTTATCACCCCATGGTGTTATTCAAATTCAGTACCAAGCGACGATCATCCCCACTCCCTCTCGTCGTTCGTCGTGGCAACACCGGTATTGTTACGGGAGCCTGAGAAAAGCCTTCATAGGAACGTGATAGTCCGTGCCATTCCATAAGAACCGTCCCATCAAGGCATTACTGAGGGCGTGCGGGCTCTTCCAGCGACCCAACGCATCCCTCCTTCTTTCATTTGACCATTTTATCCGCTTGCGTTGGTGAGGATACAGCGCTCGCGCGCACAGGACAGAGGCTTCCGCACATTTTCATCACCGTTGCGTTGAGAGAAGAGGCTTTGCTGTGACACATCACACTACGGGCAACTAAAGTATCGAAATGGGTCGACTGGAGATGGTTTTTGGTAGTTTTTCGGGTTTTGCCGGTGTCAGAAGATGATATTTCTTTGCCTGACGTCGAGAGGTGGAACTACAAGGATGTGCGCCCTTACAGGTGCAGAAATGGCGAAGAGCTGCTTCTGTAACAAGCAGGACTTTACGAAACTGCTCCTTAGCTCATTTTATTTGATTTCTCTCCTTTTTCCCCAAGAGTTTCTTTTTATGTGCTGAGCTGAGTTTTTGCATTTCCTTGTGTGCTTTATTCAGATTTTTAACAAGCGCACTACACGTGCGTCAAACTTTTAACCCTCTCCTTAAAGGAAAAGCTTTCTAAAAGGGAAATATATCAGGGTTTAATCTTTTTTTACTGTGGATTCGATTATTATTATAAGTTAGGATGCGCGACTTTTATTTGTATTTGTATTTTAAGAAATACCGGTTGCAACTTTTTGTTTAAAAGTAAGAAAATAGAAATTGTATTCGTTAATTCTGAGGTAAAACGTGGCAGAACTATAAACAACGTCATTTTTTTCTCTTTCTTTTTTCATTACAGCAAACGACGCGATAGACTTTTGCATTTTAAAGTAAAAAAACAGGCAATTAAACAGTGAGAGATGCGGAACAGGCTTATAAAAGAATACGATTTTCTGTGAGATGCTACTAATAGGCCCAACAGCCACACGATGTGAGATTTCTGTTTGTATTTAGGTTTACACAAAATATATTCCCATGGAATTGAAAAAGAAGCTCTTCAAAGGGTCCCAGAGATTGATTGTCCAAACGCAATTCTTGTAAAATATAATTAAAATCCAAGAATTGTGCCTGGACATCTGTTGCTGGAGATCCAACATCTTCGTTCTGGAGGACGTATATAGGCCCTCCGTTCTGCTTCTATGTAGCTGCACTAAATATTCATTTTCGTAAAGTTTCGCTAAAGGTAAGAAGCACAATATATGAAACTGGGACGATTATTTTACCAGTTATTCACATTTACTTTTTAATAACGTTCCCTAGATAAACGCACTGAAATAAAATAATTAGGCTATCTTAACGCTTTTGTTTGATACATTCGCATCATTTAACATATTCGTCTGGGAAATTAAATATAGTTTATTTTCACGGAAAAGAGCAATGCTATATGCAACGGTTATTTGAATGTTGCTTACTAAAGTTATATTTTCAAAAATTTCCCAAACGAAATTCGTTGACTGCAATACTTTTCATAATGTTTTGTTCATAATAGTATTTATGCTTTTTTCATTGTGTATGGTAGCTGAATAAAAAGTCACGCTGATTATAAAAGCATGGTGGGAAAATGCTTTGAGCATGCTTGAGTTTCTCATTCACTGAGACTGCCATCTTTTGCCCAAAGCTGCATGGTGAAGGACTTTTTAATGAAACGGCGAGAACTAAAACGCCATTTACTGAATTCATTTTCTGTCTCATTTATTAAGCTACTTATATCACTGCAGAGATTGCTTTTGGTTACTGCCTTTATTTAGTTTAGCATTTTACTGTCTCTGTGTGTTCTTCAACGCACACTGCAGGCCTGCATATCACAGACACAGGGTCATGTAAAAAGTGTGTGTGTGTGTGTGTGTGTGTGTGTGTGTGTGCTGGCATCTGTCTGATTCTCGAGAACAAACAGTAAAAATTAATTGAGGTTGATTCTGAATTTTCTCCAATCATTAAACCAAATGCAGTTTAACAGCGGGGCAGCTGTCGCTAAATATTTGTCTTGATTTGATATTCCATTTCAGACAGTCGATTGATTGTATTGGTAACTATGCGTTCCACTTTGCTTAATCAATAAACTGCTAATTACACTACAAAGTAGTTTCAGTGACGTTTTTGACAACGAAAAACACAACACCAAAACGTTTTGTTTGATGTTTGGAAGCATTGAGTTCAGTTCGAATTAAACCTTTGCACCTGCGCCACGTGTGGTTCAGAAATTAAAGGTAATAAATAAAATAATGAATCAATAAATAGAAACAAGGGTGCTCTACCTCTCATTTCAATGTAGCCTACTCTTTCATTGGAACATTTAAGCGTATCTTTTGTGCACTGTAATGAAGGTAAACACAGGGCCTGCTGGGCCCCCACTAAATCTTTGCATTATAGGCAAGCGTCTGCTAATAAAGCACTAGCATATATTACAAGTAACAATATAATCACATTGTGGATTGTTGGAACACAAGCCAGGCAAAAATAACGTTCTGCTACACGCAGGTTATTTTAAACCTATACTAAGGTGAGGGTTGTGCAAGAGAGGCCTGTCTTAATTTAACCACCGCATTACTGTTTAGATTACTTGACGAAAAATTAAATCACAAAAACTTGCACAATCTCCATACAGGGTGAAATTACAGTATCGGCCATGTATCCCCTCCCGGGCTTCAAAATACTGTAGATTGCAGTTTGACTGTAGGCTAGCCTATATAACGAAATTCAACAAGATGTCTAAAAAGAAATGTCGATAGTATTTTTTTCTGTCACTGTTGTGCTGATAAGCTTGTAAGTGCTATTACCTTGCCTGTCGATGGCGCACTTCTAACGGTTATCGACGTCGAACCGTTAACTTAACTAGTTCCGGTGGAAGCACGGGTTTCCAAAATACAGCTGAGTACTAAAAGTTAAATATATTAATACAGCTGTATCCTTGCGGACAGGTGGATAGAGCTAGTAAAAATTCAGCAGGCTATGTTTAGGACTTAATTTGAAGATTTTAGCCTACGCCTAAAGGTTTCCGGCCTGAACTTGAGCGTCAAAATAAAAAAAAAAAGATTTATTTGGTAAAAACGAGAAAACAACGTAGGCTAATATTACAAACTGAACATGAATGAGCGATAAAACCATATTGTGAATGTGTTTGAAGAATAAAAAAAATAAAGAAGCTAGTCTACATAGACAGATTAATATTTTAAATTGATCCTTCATCGCACTGCAAAATTACAGTGCGTAGCATGTCCGATAGAAATATTCACATAAAGTTTGGGCCCATTTCTACGATATTCAACACATTAACGATAAACACTTTGTTGTGGTTATATTGTCGTACTTTTTGTAAAAGAGGTAGACGGCCTACCAGGCACCATTTTGTTCAATCGGTGTATTTAATCTCGTGGTAAACAGGTAGCCAGCTAAGCTAAGAATTAAAATTGTTAAGCTACTTTGACGTTGTTATAAATGTTTTAAAAAGTTAAATATTGTTTTAAATTAATAATTAAAAACATAAAGCCTCAAAATTGTCAAGCTTAGTTTGAGGATTAATTAATAGTCATATTGATGTACGAAAACAGTGTAATAACACAGAATGCTAAATCGAGCAGCTATTTAAATGCATTCTGTGGTGAAAAAAAGGACGACAGTGAAATCAAAATCTTGAAATATAAATCTCGGTGCACAATTAATAAATCTAGGAATAAATGGTTAAATTTGTGTTGATTCTCTTGCACCTGTGCGTTGACTAATTTAGGCTATATAAAATATTTTACAATAGCCTAATTGTACGCTTAGATTCTAAACAAACGAACAAAACAGACATGTCGTTTAATTCATTGAATTAGGATAAAACACATTTTATAACAATATTTAATACCATGTTTTATTCGTGTAGGCTATGCTAAAAAGGGCACCTGCAATCCTTTTTAATGACGTTTTGAAAATCAGGCGTGCGGATTACCTAAACAAGCCGAGTTTAAATCTTAGTAGGAAGTGTCTTTAATAAAAGAGAAACTGACTTATGGCCTCCTAACCGGTCACACTCCAGGAGAAGCATGTTTACCTCTGCATTCTCCCTTTCACTCTCCACACACACACACACACACACACACAGACATCACGCATTTCATCTTCGACAGCATTAGCATCTGTATTAGTGTTACTATTATCATAGGGTTTCCGTTGCAAATCGAGTCTTCAGCCAAGAAAGATTTGTGCTCGACCTCCCGCCGTCATCCTATAGTTTATTCTAATAAATATTCTATAGGTGACCCCCCAGGGCACGGCAGATACGCAAATCAATCTGCAACATAAAAATAATACATCATTTCTCTAGAAAACTGCCATTTTTACCTGTATAATGTGATGACGCTAAATGTTTCGGACCAAAACTACAAAATAATAGTTAAAGGTACACTTAGGACTATTTTGTGGTATACTATCAGTCTATAGATGAGAGGCAATTTAAAATCCTTGTGTCCTCAAATAAATACTTAAGCTTAGCAGGTTGATATTTGATGTATGACAAATATAAAACATGAATGCATATTGTATTGCAGAGACATACTAACAAAAATAAATAGAATTTGCATTTTTGCACTACATTAAAGTCACAATATTGTGATACAATATTTATTTATGAATAGCAAAAATAAAAAAATACATGCATAGTAAACATACAATTGATAGCTCTTAAAGGCATTTAAAGGAAAGTGAATGAAAATTATAACGGAGCCATTTGACATGGGGCAACCGGTCCACAATGTCTCAGGAGAATCCATCTGGACACTGGCTAGACAGAGTGACCTTCCTAATGAGCCCTTGCTCCCCATCGTAACCCCACCACGCTCCTGTAAGGTACAGGGGACAGCGAACCGGCCCTCCGCAGACAGATTCCCCATGACGTTACGTTTTATTAGACTTAAAGTCAAAATTGTTCGAGAAGCCCACGGCTGGAATTGAAATGAGCCACCGATGCCGTTGTAGATGGATCATCTGATTTTTGACCTTTGGAAGGGTGGAGGGGCTCCTGTATGGGCGTGGTGTTGATTTAGCCTCCATGAAGTGTGGAGATAAAGACGACGTTATCCTGGTCCTGAAGCTGGTACTCCAGTTCACCCTGCAAAGGAAACGGATGCATACATGATCCACGAAAATGACAATAAATAACGTCTTTGAAAAAACGTCTACACTGAAGATACTAAAAAAATGTATATATGCAATGCAAAATGTGGAAAACACTATAAGAGTCACTGCTTTAAATCAACACATGATTTGCAGCTTTTGGCCATCATTGACAGTTGTTAAGACATTGACTTTTTCCATTGATTGTGTTTCTTTAAATTACATCCTGATGCCAATACATGTTTTCCTGAAAGAACAACCCAGCACAACCTTTATGTACATTAGATAAATGAAGAGAAGCTGACACTGGTCCTAAAATGAGCATGTCATTAAAACAGAGAGTGGAAGGAGTTATTGAGGAACTGTAAACACACACACACACACTTACCATCAGCTCCCAGTCTGCGTCGTTGATCAATACGAGAATCCCAGGTCTACTGTGAGTGTAAAAAAAGAGGAGCTCATGTAAGTGATGTGCGCTACACTGAAAACATGACAGTAAAGCAGCTCTCTGATAATATAATGCAGTCTGTTTATACACAATGAAAATCGCCAGTGCTGCGGTTTTCTAAGACCCTTGCATCTGCAGTTCATTAAATGAATGAGCTTCTCTCGTACCAACATACAGGATGAAGCACAATAAAGACTGTGCATAGAACATCCTCTCACAAATAATAGCACTAAATTTATAATTACAGTCATCAATACAATTACACAATACCGGCTTAATATACAACACCATTGGATTTTGCTTCAAGTGTCCATTAATACCTGCCTAATCAGATACTGAAAACAAATGGTTCTGTTAATAATAATAATTGAAAGAAATTTTAAATGAAAATGTTTTTAGATTTTAAGGTGCTAATGCAGGTGATGGAGTGGCCTCTGACGGCTAAACAGTCGATGGTATGCTTCATACGCTATTAAAGACTACACTGTGTACCAGAGGCTTACTGCAGTTATCCACAGCGGATCTCATTTTGTTCAGTAACCAGTCTACGCTAGTTACGTCAGGGCAAGAATAAAGGTCATTTATGATGAAACACACAAAAAAAACTATGTTGCAGAATGCAAAAGCATAATTTTGAGTGATTATTTTAATTACACCAAATAAAAAAAACAACAACAACCACTGTTTAGTATGAGCTGAGATATCAAGAACTATAATAACTACTATTCACAGACACATTTAACCACACACCTTTACTAATGCAGTAATTATTTTATTACTGGCCAAATATTTACACCGGGCAGCGTGGTGTGATTCTGCCTCCTTGACCTCATGGCGATTCTGCATCCAGCGCGCAACGCTGTGTCCCTACAGCGCGTGTATGTTTGCCTGAGCATCATCCTGCATCGCTAACGTATTTACTGTGCGTCTGCGTGTGTGTACTTACACAGTGTCGCCCTGCATAAAGAGCTCTGGGCGCTCCTTCAGCATGTTCCCTCGAATCCACGCAAGCAGCTGCTTCATGTCCCCTGTAAGAGTACCATAGAGGTCAAGGGTCACAGGTCAGAGTTCAGTGAGCCAGCCCCACGGTCGATGTGACGCGACAGAGCCTCGAATGCAAGGTGGGGGGGGAGGTTTGAAGGAGGTATACCAAGAACAGAATCGCCCGCTGTCATTTTTGAGCATGCCGTTGAAAACATAGCAGCGATGCCGTTTAACTTCAGATTCGTAGACGTCGTCGACTGTAGCCATATCAGACTAAAAGCAGCAACCAGATAAACGTGACTGGAATGGACAGGTTATAATGATAGAGCCGAAAAGCCATATATATGTGGAGTTGGTGGTGGTGGGTTGGGGGGGTGGTTGTGGTAGTGATTGATGGGATATAAACCCAGCGGTCCAATGTGAATTCAAATGAAATCTAGGATGTCTGCACACCCCCCATGACAACAAAATATGCTTAGACACACGACCATTGTAAGCCTACGACACATGCTTAGAATGTTTTGATGCTTGATTGTTACACAATTTACTTCAGCCATGCAAATACAATCCAATCAAAACTACTGGCTGACATTAAAGTTTGGCCTTCGAGATGTGTGATAGTTTTAGCATGCGATGATGGGTAACTGTTTGATATCTACACATGTGTTTAAGCAATGAAGTCCAGCTGTCCAACATGGCGGACAGGACTGTACGTCCAACATTAACATTGTATCATCAGCGTCCATTTCTGGAACGTACCAGCTTTCTGCTCAGAGGGGTGGTGGAGACAAAGACGGAGAATGGGTGAGGAAGAGGGGGGAGAAAAAAGAAAAAGCAAGAGATGGAGATGTTTTCATTTGATCCGGGGAGGAGTTTGAATTTATTGTTTGCGAGTTTGCTGTGGTTGGCGTTGTTAAGGCTGAGCACGCAAATTGCGCACTTAGCGTATTTTGTATTCTTGAACATCATCTGTAAGAAAGGCCATTACACTTATTGGAAATGTGACATCAGAGACGCCGCTTTGAAAAACATCAAAAATAGCTAGCGCACTGCCCACCCTATGCGAACACATGCATGGACTCACCTGCACACAAAAAAATCCATACTGCTGCTGATCCCTGCGATTTAATCCTGTGCATTTGTTTAATCTTTGTGTGAATAAACGTCCACAGCAACTTACCTGAACCATTGAAATAAATATTGGCACAAAAATGTAAAGCAATTTAATTTAATATAATCCTAAGACGTATGTGAAGGGGCAGGATAGCTGGCAATGTCTGTGTAGGCGTTCTTACGCGTGTCAGCATATATCTCGTCTGTAAATCCCATAAGGGAAGATTTTCTTTTTTAAAAGGAGTTCCATTAACTGAGGCGTTTTAACACTGAACACCGTCCTCTCGCACTCTGCGTGCTGTGGTAGTTTTTACTGACACTTCAATCTCAATTCGAGCAGCGGGGATGGACATTTAGGTCTCAGGTGAGCAGTGGTGACTAGGGCCACAGAACCTGCGAAGGGGGGCCAGGATAGCCTTGATGAGTTTGAGGAGACACGATGACCGCTTGAAGAGTTGTGCTACAGCTAACTGGCTATGCAAGCGTGTATAATTAGACCAGGACAAATTAGCGAGAGGACGAAAGAAGAGGGCAAGTGGGTGCAGGAGTGCGGGTCTATACAATACTCTCGACTGGGCAAGTTTCCACCAGAACTGAAGCTTTCAGAGATGTCAGCACCAATGTGTGCAAGTGTGTGCGCTTGTAAGCGTGTGGCGTGCTTCTCGGCGAGAGGCAGGGGTCGAGCAACAGAGGCTGTTTCAGGTTAATTGGATCGCTGTCAGCCTCTTCAGTTGTGTAACGATCGTTGTACCTTGCAGCTCGGCTAGCCCACAATCCTGAACCTATAAAGAAGAGTGATGCTTGCCTCAGTGCTACGCTACCGCAATGAATTTTGACCAGCACCAAAAGCAGAGGCAAAAAACAGACGTGATCACTTTTAGCCACATCAGCCCTTTGATTGGGGAGGTTGGGGAAAAAATGAAGCTAGAGTCTCCTGCCTCGTTTTCTCGTACAAAGAGCGGTTTATGTGAGTCGGAGGTAAAGAGTGAGGGGTCAACAAGACTCCCCACAGCACTTCTGCCCTCATTCGAGATTCAAGAATGGAAGACGAAAGGAACTGGATGGGTCATGGTGAGGTAGGAGGAGACGAAGGAAAAAAAGGATTGGGAGGGGGAGTATGCGTCACCGCAGACAGGTGCATGCTGGGATAAGGAATGCGTGGGAGGGTGGCGGCGTCTGCGTAGCATAGTGGCTGGCTAACTCTCTTAGTTTCCTTTATCTTTGCATGACGATCATCATTATCGCCACTATCTGTGGGTGGGAGGGAATGAAGTCATTCATCTTGTTTGGGATATGAGGGTTGGCGTTTCTGTGACGTTCATGTGTGTGTGTGTTAGTCAGCGGGGGGCTCAGCACCACTCATCAATCACTGTGGACCAGTGGACAGAAAATTTAGGCGGGATTAGTGTTTAGCGCCAGTGTCAGCCTTAGCAATCATAGCCAGTCATCCGTGACATACTCAAATCATGGCCACAAACATGCGTACGGACTTTGGGGCTTCAAAAGTGCTCCAAGGTCATCCCCCGGGCCCCTGCAAGGTCTCAGTGGCCACATTCTCTCCTGCCGTCCACTTTTGTGGACAGGTTGTCGTGGATACTCTGGTGCCACGGAGCTTGACCCTTCTCTTGTTTGGCAAGGCCACCAAAGTTAAAGTTCTCAACCTCAGAGCTGAGAGAGGGATGCAAAAACACTAACACACTTGGCCAAACGTTCTAATCCTTTTCAGTGCATCTCAGACCCCAGATAGAAGACTAAGGCCAATGTACAGGGAGGTAAAGTGACTCGCTATAAATAAAGGGTACTACTACTAGGCTACCACGAAAATTTCTGAACGTCTGTCCCAAACAGATTCTCCTACTAATCAGCTGGATCATCCTTGAGTTTCTGACCTTGCAGAACTGAAGGTATAGTTCACCCAAAAATGAAAATTCTGCAATTAATTACTAACTCTCATGTCATTTCAATCCCGCAAGACCTTCGTTCATCCTTGAAACACAAATTAAAATATTTTTTAAATTTAATTTTTGATATCCAATTGCTTTCTGGCACTGCATAGACAGAGCAACGCAACCAACACCTTCAAGGCCCAGAGAGTAAGGGCATGGTCATCTGGCATCAGTGGATCAACCGTAATTTTATGAAGCTACAAGATTACTTTTCGTGTGAAGAGAAAACAAAAATAATGACTTTATTCAAATGTTTCTTCTCTTCGGCTTCTGAAATTCTGGTTGATCCACTGATGTCACATGGACTATTTTAGTAATGTCCTTACTACCTTTATGGGCTTATGAATCTATGCAGAGAATGAAAGCTTGTGGATTCTTACAAACGTCTTAAAGGTTTGTAACAGCATTTTGACAAGAACTTAGATTTTGGGGTTAATTATCCCTTTAAGGAAGGAAACTAAATTTTCTATAACTTAACTAAACATTTGTGGAAACTTACCCACATAGTAAGCTCCATGAAAAAGTATACTGTATCGTATTTAAACACCAATTAGTCAGTTTTACTGGCTCTCCAGTTATCGCCATCATCTGGTGATCAAAAATGTCAACTACAGTTCTTCCAGGCACTTCTGAGCATGTGCACGGGATATAAGGTCTCGCTTTCCTAATCTATCTTTTGCACTAATGACTCTCAAATGACTGTCTTCCAATCCATCGATGGCAGAGAACATGTTACCCACTCCGTGCTTAAATACAGGGGGCAATACAAGTGCTCCCCCACAGCCAAACATCCCACCACCTTCACCCAAATGTCCCACCAGGAAGCTGTAGGAATGCAAGGTGTTTGTAGGAGTGAGGCATTTGTACTGTCAGGCATCCCAAAAAATGACTGCACACAAAAAGGACTTAGTGCTTTGTAACAATTGTCACTCCCTCCTTTACTGGCCCTCCATTCTCCATACCTTTCCTGTGACCCCAGCACTAGGCATAAAAGATCCATCAACAGTATCACTGGCTGCATTTACAAGTGAAAGGGGCCCAATAATGGAGCAGTTAGGGGAAGAATAGCTGGGCGCAGGGAGGCTCACAGATGTTGGTGGTTGAGGGGGAGGTGGGATGTATGGAGAAGGGGCTCAGCTCCATTGTTGCTGAAGGAGGGAGGGAGGGGTGGGTGGAGGGGCAAAAAAAACTCCATTTGTGATGGCAAGCCGGCACTGGTTCACCATTGGTCCGGCGTCAGGGTGAAAGCAGGACTGGCTAGAAGAAAAGGTGTCCAGGGAAGCGTGTGAACCAGGGCTCTGAGAGGTCAGAGGAGGAAAGGAGGTGAATGGGAAAAGGCCATCAGACAGAGGGAAGGCAGAAAAAAGATAGATGTGGAGAAAGAGCCACATAATTTGGTATGATTTGTGTGACTCTCTTCTATAGGAGTAGCAGAGAAAAAAGACATCTTTTAGTTCCAGCAGGGCATAAGGCCAATAAGTGAATCTTACTTCCGAATCTCTGGTATTGGGAGAGAAAGGCAGAGGATATTTGGAGCGAATTAAGTCATCAGTGCAGTGAATAGCAAAGCACTGGCTTGGTATAGAATTGGCCCAACAGTAAGGCTGTGGTTGATGGGTTGTTCTGGCTGGTATCTAGAGCATTGCATGGTGGTTACTTTCCTGTCCGTTCAAATGATTGGAATGAGATAAGGGCGTGTTCACATTTGTCATATTTGGTTAAATGAAAACGAACTGCTCTGTTAGTGCAGCTAATATGAGTAAGGGGAAAACGCTGCCATCCTAACCCTGGTGCGAACCAAACATGGTTCTCGGCCCCCATTCAAACGAAATCTGAACGCAACACGGACCAAATACTTCTAAAAGAACCAAAAACTGTATTTTTGACAAGAACATACCTATTAATTGATGTGTTTGGCAAGTTCCGCCACAAAATATACATCATTTAACCTTACCAATCAGGTTGAAGACATAGGACCATGCCTTTAGGTTTGGTATCTTGAGGTTCATTGTTAAAAATGCCAGTGAAGCAGGATCAAATATATTGTTTCATCATTCATTCTTCATGTAATATCCAAACATATATAACTTTCATTTTTCAGTGAAACAAAAATACAGTATTTTGGACCCCATTGACATTCATTATATGGACAGCATTCCACAAAAAAAAAAAAAAAAAAATATCACACACACAAAAACATTTAAAACATCATTAAAGAATGTAAATGATGACAGCATTTTCATTTATGTGTGACTTGTGCTTGTAATACTTAGTTAGGGGTTGTTATAATTATGAGAAATTGCAACTCCATGAACACAACAGAAGGTGTGTATGTTTTAAAAGTACTCACAGGGATCTGATTGGCCAGGGAGTGTCACATGATGATTCTTGACCCCATCAAATAGAAGTTCAGCTCCTCCTCTAAAACAGGAAAAAAATACAGCATGCATAATGCTGTTATTGCCTTTTACTGGTAGACCTTCAACGACATGTTCTCCTGTTTCTAAAATAGTTTAGCATGCAGCTTTCATTCATTTAACATCTAGTCAAAATACCCCCAGAAAACACACTTTCTTGTCCCTGATATTTTGACATTTGACATCAAAGTGATTTTTATGATTTTAAGCAAAAAAATACACTCTTAGGGAGCACCAGTTTGTATGTATGGCATCAACAGTCTACTTTCTT
>JAUMHR010058736.1:0-18221 GCA_032361145.1 Enteromius fasciolatus | reverse complement strand
CAGAACATGGCGCCCGCAGCAACACTACAGACAGAATAATAGCTCCGCCTTCTTTCTTTCTGGAAACATTTGGGTGGAGTTTGAAAATAAACCCACTCTGTGACGGAGAAAAGTGGAGGTGTGTTTAAACGAGTGGTTTTAGGAGGTGTGGACAAGTCATAACTGTTATAAAGAATATCTCTTTGGTTTTGAGACTTTAATCTTTGTGTCTTCAGGATCTTATCTCTGCTCGAACAGCTCAGAACACTCCACAGAGAAAGCTTGAAATCACATCAGATGACCTCTTTAATTGCTTTCATTGATTCAGCATCACTAATAAACGCATGACTGCAACAATATATGGTTTAAGAAGTTCTTGTTATCATAATTTTCATTATAATGAAGTATATAATAATGCAATGCCTTTATCACCGCTTAGAATACTATGAAATATGTTGCATGCCTTATTCTGTGTAAGAAGCCACATCATCTCACCAAGAACTACAGCTCAGTAAATACTGCTCCATCTGAAAGCACGTGATGGAGGTTCAGTACAGACAAGATGCACGTGACAATCACAGCTTCTACCTAATCGTGATTTCGATTCAATCTTGATTAAGCGTGCGTGTCTGTTATTCTCAGGTCATGGGCCGGCTCATAGAGTTTGCGTACACAGCGAGCATCTCTGTGGGTGAGAAGTGTGTGATTCACGTGATGAACGGGGCTGTGATGTACCAGATCGACAGCGTGGTCAAGGCCTGCTGTGACTTCCTCGTGCAGCAGCTGGACCCGAGCAACGCCATCGGCATCGCCAGCTTCGCCGAGCAGATCGGCTGCACCGAGCTTTATCAGAAGGCCAGAGAGTACATCTACATGAACTTCAGTCAGGTCAGTCCCACACAGCCTGTGTGTGTGTGTGTGTGTGTGTGTGTGTTCTGATCACTCTCTCTCTCTCTCTCTCTCTCTCAGGTAGCTACGCAGGAGGAGTTCTTTAACCTCACTCACTGTCAGCTGGTGACTCTGATCAGCCGTGATGAGCTGAACGTGCGCTGTGAGTCCGAGGTGTTCCACGCGTGTCTGGAGTGGGTCCAGTATGACCGGGAGAACCGGCGTCCGTTTGTTCAGGCTCTGCTGCAGGCCGTCCGCTGTCACTCTCTGACCCCGCTCTTCCTGCAGCGTCAGCTAGAGCGCTTCGACTGGGACGGCCCGAGCAAAGACTACCTGTCTCAGATCTTCCAGGATCTCACGCTGCACAAGCCCACTAAACTCATCCCGCTCCGGACACCCAAGGTCCCTCAGCTCCTGTACACGGCCGGTGGCTACTTCCGGCAGTCGCTCAGTTATTTGGAGGCGTTTAACCCATGCTCCGGGGCCTGGCTGCGGCTGGCTGATCTTCAGGTGCCCCGGAGCGGACTGGCGGCCTGTGTCATCGGCGGTCTGCTGTATGCTGTGGGCGGCAGGAACAACGCTCCGGACGGGAACATGGACTCCAACATGCTGGACTGTTACAACCCCATGAACAACTGCTGGCTGCCCTGCGCTCCCATGAGCGTGCCGCGCAACCGCATCGGTCTGGGCGTCATCGACGGCATGATCTACGCTGTGGGCGGCTCGCACGGCTGCGTCCATCACAACAGCGTGGAGAGGTGATGATCTATTGTCTTTACAGGAGTCGTAAACTGATATTGTTTTGTGTGCTTGATTTAAAGAGGTCATATAATGTTTTCAACTGGAGTGTTTCGAGCTGTTAGTGCAGAGATAAGATCCCTGAACCAAAGACATATTATTTATAATAGTTCTGACTTGTCCACACCTCCTAAAACGCCTCCACTTTTGAGAGAGTGGGTTTATCTTCAAATGTTTCCACAAAGAAAGAAGGCGGAGCTATTATTCTGTCTGTAGTGTTGCTGCGGGCGCCATGTTCTGGAGACGCTGTGTGTCGTTGTGAAAGTGCTTCCAAAAGAGACAAGACTAGAAATCAGTGTTAAGTTGTGTTTCAACACTGTTCCAGAACAGCTGAACACAGATATTGGAGTGTGTTCAGCACATTTACGGAGGACTGGTTCCTGACAGAGCAGTCTATCCTCTCTGTGCACAGAGACTAGAAAGAGAGGCGATTAGAGTCCAAGAGAAGAAACGGTAATGTACAGTATGTGGAAAATAATATGTTGAACCTTAAACTGCATAAACCCATTTCATTACACCAAATAATGTTGTTTTGCAACATCATATGACCCCTTTTAGTAGGTAATCTGATGCACTGCATGTTTTGGAGGGAAGCGCAGCTCTGTGTTTAATCGCGCATGATCTGGTTTAATATGAATTTGCGAAAAAATCAAAAAGCATGAACACTTAATCAGGCTTTAGGTGTACTCTGCTGATGAGTAAATCATCACTGTACCCCAGTGTACTCCTAAAACCTACAGCACGCACATCATTTTCACCTGGTGTTCATCTTTTCACGCCAGACACAGGAAAACACCTAAAAGCCGTATAACAATGGCCTGTTATGACACTTCCTCTGTGGTATTAATGGAGATTAGTGATGAATAACAGATGACAAACATTATTGTGTGAGTAGAAGGAAGTGGAAAGAGCTATTAGATAAACACTGACCTTTGGAGTGAGTCCCTGGAGTTCTGGAGAACGACTCAGGTGAGTTTCAGGTAAATCAGTGCCTGCTTCCTAAAGATGAGATCTGACTGATCACCAGTAAACAACCTCCGCAGCACTGTCTCGAGCTGGTCAGCTGTTTGTGTCTGTCTCCTGATGACTGTGCTCATGTTCAGGTATGACCCGGAGAGGGACAGCTGGCAGCTGGTGGCACCGATGCTGTCTCGGCGGATCGGGGTCGGGGTGGCGGTCATCAACCGGCTGCTGTACGCTGTGGGAGGCTTCGACGGGACGCACCGGCTGAGCTCCGCTGAATGCTATAACCCCGAGAGAGACGAGTGGAGAAACATTGCTTCCATGAACACGGTCCGCAGCGGCGCAGGTCAGAGATCACCTCCGCTGACCTCAACTCATGCCTGAAGAAACAAGGAGGGAGTCAACACTTCCAGCACTGGACAAATCATTACAACACTAATCTCTGAAAAGGATTTCAATCAGTCATGTCTATCTTCTGCTGTAGTGTGTCAGAAGGAAATATCAGTTTACGTGTACAAATATCCATTCATGCTCCTGAACTGTTAAAAGTTTGAGGCACTTGTGTAAAATGAGGATGCTGTTAAAAATAATGCCATAAATAGATTGGATCAATGAACTAAACTAAATCTACATCTGTTGTGTTGTCCTCCATGCTCTTGAGCAGAGTTTCTCAGGAGCTTTGCAGGTATCTTTCTTGCAGCAGAAGATAGACGTAACTGACTTCTAACCGTTTTTAGATGCTGGTGATACTAGTGTTGGAATAATGTTGGCCTTCGCTGTGTGTCTGACCTGCTCATACACTGGACTCTAAAGAACAGAACTGTTATTTTCTTTGATTTGTTGATGTGCTGTGATCCGGGCTGAAGTCAGGTGTGTTCTGAGCGTCATGTGTTGTGTGTTCAGGAGTGTGTTCTCTGGGGAACTACATCTATGTGATGGGAGGATACGACGGCACCAATCAGCTGAACACCGTGGAGCGGTATGACGTGGAGACGGACGGCTGGAGCTTCATCGCTTCTATGAGACACCGGCGCAGCGCTCTGGGAGTGACGGCGCACCACGGACGCATTTATGTGCTCGGTACCCAACAGACCCTGGAATAACTGCACTGATATCATACATGATAAACATTAATACTCACAACCAAAATAAATACACTGTGAATAAGTTCAGAGCACTCAAGGTTAATGGCTTATAAGATTTCTGTTCAGAGCACACGCTCCTCAATCAGACATGTACTTTCTCGATGGCAGCCTGCCAAAATAAAAACTAATGTTCAGTTTGAAAATAATGAATTCATATTTAAATCTATGTTAGCATTTTATTTTTGTTTACTACAAAATAATTACATTTTTAATACTCTGTTTTTTTAAAACTATTATCACACCTGTTGTTTATTATTTTAAATACAATAAAATGAAGTGTAATATATTTGTGAGGACCAAACCTAATCTCAGGTGGTCTTGAACCAAGCTGAAACACTTATGTGCACCACTGATTATACATATCTGTTCATTTCTACATATTATGATACATACAATATTATAATGCGTTTTAACTTTGTTTACAGTTATTAATGGAAAGATATAATGCATTACAACATAAATTAAATACAAAAAAGCTGAAATGTTGTTTAAAAGCTGTTTGACTGATCCACAAGTGTGTGTGTGTGTCTGTAGGTGGGTATGATGGGAACACGTTCCTGGACAGTGTGGAGTGTTATGACCCGGAAACGGACACGTGGAGTGAGGTCACTAACATGACGTCCGGCCGGAGCGGTGTGGGAGTGGCTGTGACCATGGAGCCGTGCCAAAAGGGCCTGAGCACATGTCAAAAATGCTAGAAACACACCTCAGTCGTAGTCGTTAGCGCACAATACACCTGTTGTTCTGATGAACCTCAGTCTCTGAGCACATTAGGACAGCTCCTGCCTTTTGTGTTTATGTTTCTCTCTCGTGGAGCCGAGTGAAGGCTAATAATGCCTCGCCCTGAGCCCTGTGAAGTGCCATGACCCTCGTTCTGTGCTGGACTCGACTCTCGCCAAACAACCCCGCTTCACACCCTTCGTCAGTGTACTTCGATTAAGCTGTTCAGATGATTTTGTATTTGTCTTTTTCATGCAAGATGTCGATCGCTCTTGAAACCGAACTCGATATCTGTCTCAGAGCTTGTGGAGGTGGACAAACAAACACACAGGATCATTTTTACTAACGAAATGAGCTGTGCTGGGTTTCCAAATGTATTCCAGCCTACAGAGGCAATTGATGCCAACAATGTTTTTGCTCAAATGAAAAAGATTTTCACAGGCTGATGAATTGATGTATTTGTAAAACCAATTTAAGCTGCTTTTCCAGGGATTTTGTACATTGGTATTGCATGAAGTCTGTTATTTTTTTTATTTTATTTATTTAAGATACTGTTGCTTTGCTATTAATGATATTGGCCCCTCTTCCTTCTTAATGGACAGAACTCGGGCTCATTTTTACAAATTAAGCTTTTTGTTTGAAAAGGGATGAATTTTTCCTTTTAATCACTCAAAATCAAATATCAAGGGTTATTTAAAGTCTGTTTTGTAAATTTTACAGCAAAGAATACATTGTACAAACCTTGTATATTAAAAGCGTACCTTTCTTGCTGTGGTTTTGTTGATTTGTGGGAAATTCGCGCGGTGGCGCCAAAACACTGCAGCGGCGGGAACGAGTCAGCGCGCCAAATGTAGATGATTAAATAATAACGCATGGATAGACAGATTAAGACAAAAAGGTTTCGTTTACAAACAACATCACCGATTCAAAAAATGTGACGTGAAGCAAAGATACTGCGCGTCATTTGATAAAACAAAAGCAAGGTTTGTCCGATTAATAACTAGTAACATACAAAAATGTATTCATAATTCGGTTGTCAAGATATTTCAGTGTGTTAGTGACAACACTTGGCGCACAGAAGCTGTTTATATTGCGTTTAAAGTTCTGTAATCCGACGGCTGTTCGCGCCTGAGCTGAACATTTCACAGAGGAATGCCAATCAGGCGGGAAAACATGAGTTCTGAATATGAATCTACTGCATGTCTGTTTATATTGACTGTCGCTGTTGACAGTGCGTGTCATCTCTGAATCATTTGGCTCTCATGAGCAAACGGGTAGTTCTGGGAGGCGCTTCTTGAGCTCTCCGAGGAGAAGCTGAGCTGAGAAGGTGTTTCAGTCTCAGTCTGTCGAGCTCCAGACTCCAGGAGATGCAGTACCTGTGAGAAACACGCGCAGGTGAGTTCAACTCCTTCAGCGGCTCTTCTCTCGCAACCACGGCTTCGCTTCATGTACCAGCAATACAGGAACATGAGCACATGTTTTCAGCAGCTTTATGATGAGTTAATGTCGTTATTGTCAAACAGTCTCAGACTGTGATAGTGTTTGAAGTTTATGACGAGCACTGTTCAGCTTCAGAGCAGCAGGAAGTTCTGATAGAACTTCTCTTACAAACAAAAACGGATCGTTTCAATACGTTTTGAATGGTATTTTCTTTATTTTTACGTCAAATCTGTCTAAAATGGTAATGTATTATGTAGGTCAGAGATGTGGGAACACTGAAGAGAGGGCAAATCATGCATTTAGGTCAGCATTCTTGTCTAATCATATTGTCTTATATAGCCTGCATAGCACTTCATCTTTTTATTACATAGCATTTTGACCAAATATATTATCAAGTATACATATAGGGCCGGTTTCCCGGATAGGAATTAGATTAAGCCAGGACTAGACCTTTGCTAATTTAGGACTTTTAAGAATTTTTAGAGACGTGTCTTACAAAAATGCATAATCTGTGAGCATTTTCAGACCAAACAATGGCAATAATATATTTTAAGATATCTCAGGGCAAGCTTTTTCCAGTTTAGACAGCTCTTAACATTTATTTTAATCTAGGACTAGTCTTAAACCCTGTTCGGGAAACTGCCCCATACAGTATAATTACATATATTTTGTACATGTAAGGTAATAAAAATCTTTTTTTAAACACCCTAAAGTAACTACAAGAAAGCGAGTGAAGCAAATATCTTTAATAGAAATTCAGTGTGAAGCATGCCCCTGATCTGTGCAGTGTTTGCATCTCTAAGTGTTCCTATCAAAATAAAGGCTGGTTCTGAGTTTATTAATAAAACACTGATCCTTCCCACGATTGCATAAAACCAGTGGAATACAGCTAACCTTTCATTACACGACTCAACTTCGTATGTCAATATTAGGCAATTTCGTGTGATATTTTCCTAACGTTTCAGACTGAATCTGTCCTCCTCCTCCGGACGGTGTGAAGATGATTCCTGTTAATGAGTTCCGGAGCATCACGAGCGAGCAGAACCCTCAGTTCCGGGTCCTGAAGCCCTGGTGGGATGTACTGTCTGAGTACCTGGGCATCGTCATGCTGATGATCGGCGTGTTCGGCTGCACACTTCAGGTCAGCTTCATGTCATCATGACACAGTTCGCCCGAGAGTGCAGATACGAGTCAAAGGCACAAAACACTTTGTGTCCTGAGACTACGAGTCAGTGACCGACAAGCAATAGTTCACATCAAAATTAAAATTGTCATCATTTACTTTAGTGTCATTTTCTGTATGATTTTCTTTCTCTCCTTGAATGCAAGAGGAAATGTTTTGAAGAACCTTTGAGCTTTGTTTTACTGTGCACTGAACGAGATTTTTATTACAAGACTCCACAACAAGCATCATAAAAGTATAATACCAGTCTTCAGAAAGCATGTGATTCTTTTGTGCAAGGAACAGGTTACTCTACTCTTTCCAGTATCGGAAGCAGAGAAGTTCTCTAGATGGTCGCATCACATGAATGTTCTTGGAGGTGAAGTGGCTCTGTTTTTTCTGCATTTGAACCATGTTTTGAGAATCAGAGCCTTTTCTTTTGCGGCTGTATTCAAACTCATAATTAGCCGATGGATGTAAAGCTAACATTAAATGTTAAAACTCTACAGTGGGGTAGTAAATTAACCTTTCGTAAAGTTTTGCTGGTATCAATTATTATATTTTATCTACAGTAATCATGGAATGAAAAGATCAGAGGTTTAAAAAATATTTTTGAAAAATTACGTTTACCACCCACGTTCCTCTGCGCTCGTGAACGGGCATGAACGTCTGATCAGGAATGTGTGAAATAATGAGAAACGATTAGGAAAGAGTGTTGTCTGATGAGCTAACGAGTCTGCGTCCTGACTCGTGATACAGATAGACCAATCTTCCTTTCATTTGCCGGCATAAACACAACAGGTGTTTGCAGTGTAAATGTTCATTAGATAAGTGCAATGTTTCACGTGTCATCATCACTGATGCTTCGACAATCTCCGTCTCTCCTCAGCTGACCCAAGACAAGATATCATGTCTGCCGAACCGATTCACGGACCTCTCCGGCGGAGACAGAGACTGCAGTCACCTGCGGCAGGACAGAGACAACGAGAGTCTGTGGGAGTTCGCCATCACCAAACATCTCGCTCCGAACGTGGTGGAGGTGTTCGGCCAGAAGAACGGCCTGGATATACACCAGTACGAGTTTGTCAACCACTTCTGCTACGAGCGGGCCGTACACTGGTACGGAAAGTACTTCCCCTACCTAGTTGTAATCCACAGCATGATCTTCATGGTGGCCAGCAGCTTCTGGTTCAAGTTCCCAGGGACGTCGTCGAAGATCGAGCTGTTTGTGATCATACTGGGGAAATGCTTCGACTCTCCCTGGACCACCAGAGCCATCAGCGAAGTCTATGAAGAGCGGCGAGAGGAGAGAATGGTCGTGTGGAGGAAGACTACAATGACCACATCAGACGACAGTGCGGCGTCTCTGATCCGATCCTCTCTAAGGTCCAGCTCAGACCAGAAGACGTCAGAAACGACCGCCTCACTCTTGGATAAGAAAGAAGGCGAGCAGGCCAAGGCCCTGTTCGAGAAAGTCAAGAAGTTTCGGACGCACGTGGAGGAAGCGGACCTGCTTTACTTCATGTATGTGATCCAGACGGCGCTGAAGGTCTTTAAGTTCGCTCTGATTACGGTTTACAGCATCGCACTGGTCCCCAACATTCAGATCGTGGTGATGTGCTCAGTGCCTCCGGATCTCACCGGCTTTGCCGCGTTCTGCTGCAACTACAATAAAGCACATCTGTTTTCCAAGTTAGCCTACTGCTACATATGCTTTGTCGGGGTTTACGGACTGCTCTGCGTTTATTCACTCTATTGGCTGTTTCACCGACCGCTGAAAGAGTATTCCTTCGAGGCTGTTCGCTTGGAGACGGGAATTAGTGACATCCCGGATGTCAAAAATGACTTTGCGTTTCTCCTGCACCTCAGTGACCAGTACGACGCTCTGTACTCCAAGCGCTTCGCCGTCTTCCTCTCCGAAGTCAGCGAGTGTCGCTTACGGCAGCTCAACCTCAACAACCAGTGGACAGCCGATAAACTCCGTGCTCGTCTGACCCGAAACACCTCAGAGAGGCTGGAGCTGCACCTGTTCCTGCTCCCGGGGTTACCGGACACTGTGTTTGAGATCCCAGAGGTGGAGTCGCTCAGACTGGAGCTCATTAGTAACGTGACGGTGCCCGGAAGTGTATCGCAGCTCACCGCCTTACAAGAGATGGTGCTGATCCACAGTCCGGCCAAGCTCCAGCTGGCGGCCCTCACTCACCTGCGTGAGAACCTGAAGGTCCTGCGCTTGGTCTTCGAGGGCCCGGAGCAGGTGCCGCTGTGGATGTACACCTTACAGAGCCTGGAGGAGCTGCACCTGAGCGGCGCTCTGAGCACTGAGCTCTCCCGGAATCCAGCACTGGACTCTCTACGCGAGCTGAAGAATCTGCGCGTGCTGACCTTACGGTGCAAGCTGATCAAGATCCCGCCCTGCGTGGTGGATGTGTCCAGCCAGCTCCTGCGGCTCTGCCTCCACAATGAGGGGACCAGACTCCAAGTCTACAACAGCCTGAAGAAGCTGGGGAGCCTGGCGGCTCTGGAGCTGATTGGCTGCGGTCTGGAGCGTATCCCCAGCGCCGTCTTCAGCCTGTCCCTCCTGCAGGAGCTGGACCTTCGAGAGAACCGCCTCACCGCCGTGGAAGAGATCCTGAGTCTGCAGCACTGTCACCGGCTCACCACCCTCAAGCTCTGGCACAACGAGATCTCCTGCGTGCCTGAGCACATCAGCAAGCTCCGGGCGCTGGAGACGCTGGACCTCAGCTGGAACAAGATCCGCAGGCTCCCGCCGCACCTCTGCTTCTGCACCAAGCTCCGACACCTAGACCTTTCCCACAACCAGCTGGTGTGTCTGCCCTCAGAGATCGGTGTCCTTCAGTGCCTGCAGGTCCTCTCGGTGGCCTTCAACTCACTGGAGAGCCTCCCCAAGGAGCTGTTCTCCTGTAAGAGGCTGCAGGTGCTGGCGCTGGGGAACAACAGCATCTCCTCGCTGTCCCTGCAGGTCGGGAATCTGACTCGGCTGGTCAGGCTCGAGCTGAAGGGGAACCGGCTGGACTCTCTGCCTGTGGAGATCGCCGACTGCGTCTCACTCCGACTGTCCGCTCTGATCGTGGAGGACGGTCTGACGGACCTTCTGCCTCCAGACGTGAAGGACAGAATGAAGCACAGATAATCACAGCACTGGAACGCTGTAGTTTAGTCTGAGTAGAGTGTGCTCTGAACAGCTGATTTATGTGAAGCATTAGTTATGTTTCCATCACAGCTTCGATGCACGCTTTGAAGTATGGCATCAGAGTTAATGGAAAACGCCAGAATTCAAATGAAAGTCGCTTAATTCATAGAAAGGTTTCCACACTTGTTTCAGGTGGTGTGACTCTGTAAAAAATGGTTAATATGACGGAAATGCATTCATTTGCATCAAAAAAGTCACTTGTGAGACATGAACCCTGACTGACCCGCGGACCGATCTCGTGGCACAGCTTCTGGAATGTTGCGATGCCTGAGCAAAGTCTGTCTTCAAAGTATTTCTGTATAATTGTCTTCGACAGACAGCAGCATCTGCCTATTAATCGTGTTATTGTGTTCCGTCTGCTCACTGCGAGTAATTTATTAAAATTATGAATATTATTTTATTCAGTGGCTTATCCTATGGTTTCAGTTTATCAGCAACTTTGACTCTTTGGATGGAAAGGGCTATTGATCATAACATTTTATGTGATATTCCAACGCTGTGCAAAGTAACCACAAATAAGCAGATTATTGATGATATGTGCTCAAAAACGTACACTGATTACAGAAATGACTAGGAATTATTGCGTGAACCTGACAGACTGGATAGACGAGACCATGTCTGAGATGGAGACCTTCGGTTCAGCTCCGACAGTCACTAAGTGTTCCTTAAGATTTGAATTTGCTGCTTTAGGTGTGTTTGGATGGAGCACTGAGGTGAAGAGCTTGTGAACCTAATTCTGTTTATATGCAGACACATTATATTATATATATATATATATATATATTATATTATATACACAAAGCAGTTTTTTTAATAAACTTTTGAACATGTTTAAAGAAGCAAAAAAAGGTAAAGTAGCAAAGTTTCGGTCAAAGATGGGTCAAACACAGGTGTTAGTCTGAAGAAGGTCTTGACCCAAACGCTGCTGCTTTAACATTTAATAAAGGGAATATAACAGTGTGCGGACCTTTTTTCCATTTTTTGATGATACTGCTTGATTTTGGACCTGGCCAAGGTACAGAGTGTAGTTTTACTCTTCTTTTATGATCAGTCCTTTCAAACCTGAGGCTGTTGTGAAAGCTCACACACACACACCAAACAGATTCGTCTCAGTAGTGTTGAAGCTCAGATGTTTATCTGTTAAAGTTCAGCTGTGTGTTTAAACAGTAACACCTGAGGAAATCTGACTGGACATTAATGCTGCGTTTTTCCTAACAGCAGAGCAAGCTCTTAAAGAAAAGCAGTTCTTAACAATGAAGCTTCTGTGTGTGTTTGCTGATGGTGGGTGTGGCTGAACTACTGGAAACTTCCACAGGTGTGTGTGTGTGTGTGTGCGCGACTTTACCTTTATACATGGTGGCATTCCTTTTCATCTCGTGAAGCACGCAGTTACAAGACTTTCGGATTTTCAGTTCAGCCAACCACCTGAGCTGTAAATATCATGTGACCACTGCCTCTTGAGCTGTAGGAAATGATGTCATAACTATATCATTGGCTAGAGACAAGAATACACACACACACACACACACCTGAGCTGTGACAGCATCACAATCAGTCTACTAGAATATAATGAAGTTGTGACTGAATGTTGTGTGCAAAGAAAATATTTGTTAAAAAATGCAAATCATTTTAGATATTTAATCAAATGCAAGTAATTTCTAGCACCAGAATGTAACTGGACTAACCCTGAATGAAGCCTCAGAGACTCCCTCTGCTGGACGAGCTGATGTTTTAATGAATCGATGTCTGGGTATTTTTGGGAATTTATGAAATGAAGTTGACACGCCCTGATATATTTCTGTATATACACCAGCCTCAGTGCATGTTTACAGATGGGTTACAGATACAGTATTATTTGTAGTTTTGCGCACTGGACATCTTGTCTGTCTGTGAGAGTTAAAACACTCGCTCCGAGGATGATTTACTCCGGCTGTTTGTGGACTATGATCTGAGAGATCTCAAACACTGTTATACTGTGATTAACAGGGGTTTGATTAATCCTTCATCAGTGCACAGAGTCAGACCGCAGGAAGCCACAGAGAATCCCTCTTTACAACAACAAACCGTCCTCGATCTCTGCAGCAGATACAAGGGATCCTGGGAGTTTGGCCTGAATGCAGTGAACAAACAAACCCTCCATTGTGTCTGCGTCCTCTCTGAGTTGTAAACGGCCCAGAAGAGCAGCGTTTCTGTTCTGTGACAGCACAATGTTTGCCTTGTACAGTCACACACATTCCTGCGGAGAAAGAGCCGGGTCACCTTGAGCTCAGACGGATAATACAGCACTGGTCAGATTCATGCTCACAGATGCTGTTTCTGAGTATGCAGTTTGTTCTCCGCTGTTCTGAAGAGTCATGTAATTTGGAAATAAAATAAGCTGGACGTGACCTGATGTGTTGCTTGTTTTTAATGTTGTAGTATGTACAGTTTAATTGTTCGTGCGTTTGAAGAGGAAAGCGCATTTCATTCAGACAAACAAAAAAAAAGTTTATTAAACAACTTAATAAATAACATCTGAAAATACCACTGAAAACAAACATTAATATACAATTCTTCAATAAATAGGTCAAATAAATTCATTGAATGTTATTTACAGACGTTAATTCATGAAAAACTCCAAGCAAACTTACAAAGCGAGAATTTGTCGAGTAAAGAGTTCAAGAGTAAAACTGTTAAGAGTTCAAGTTTCTGCACAGAAATGTTTTGTCAAATACCAAAGAAAGAGTTATGTACACGTGTGCCTGGCAAACCCGCTCCGTCGGATCCGTGAGGCTCGCTCTGTGCAAAACCAGTGCTACATCTCCCAGATAATACTGTAAGTTCAACTAGCAACTATCAACATCCAACATATGACTATCAACACGAGCCTGGAGCCGGGCGGTTCTTCAGCTGGACCTGCTGGGCATCAGACGCTCCAGGAGCTCCACCGTCTCCAGTGACAGAGCGTCTCGAGCCACGTCCAGAGCGTTGGCCCCGCGGACGTCCCGGTGCCTCAGGTCTGAGAGCGGGGCCAGGTA
Organism: Enteromius fasciolatus; assembly: GCA_032361145.1. Lineage (NCBI taxonomy): Eukaryota > Metazoa > Chordata > Actinopteri > Cypriniformes > Cyprinidae > Enteromius > Enteromius fasciolatus. The sequence goes on along the minus strand of JAUMHR010058736.1, from coordinate 4,898 downwards.
CTCCACCACGTCCCCGTGGCCCTCGCGGATGGCGGTGTGAAGGGGCAGGGCCCCGCTGTGGTCCGGGACATTGACGGAGGCCCCGTGCTCCACCAGAACCCTCAGTGTGTCCAGGAAGCCGGTGCGGGCCGCGTCGTGAGCAGGGGTCACTCCGCAGCGGTCCTGCACGTTCGGGTCAGCGCCGTGCTCCAGAAGCACACTGGCCACGCTCGTGCAGCCCATCATCATCACCTGCAGACACACAACACTCGTCAGTTCAGGGCCCCGGGCCAACCACTCACATTTCATTATACAACAAGTTAACTATAATCTACTACCGATAAATAATGAGTCATTAAATCAGTTCCTTATGAGAAGTATTACGAATGGGGTTAAATCTGAATATCTTCTCGCACACACAGACATAACTGAAATATGACACATGGATGTCTCAGGAGTTTAGGACACATGACTCTTCCATAAGTGTGTGGGTTTATGTATATGCTTTATTTTTCCTGTTTCCTAAAGAACTGTTCAGAGAAGCAAACAGGTGCAGGAGAAACAGGTGAGAGTACATCAGGGGCATGCTCCAGGATTTATCTTTAAGATTTTTGCTTTACATGCTCATTTGTAGTTAAAGTCTAAAAATTATATATATATATATATATATCTCGTGTTATAAAAGTGCTGTGCAGGCTATTTAAGACAATATTGTTGAATTAGACAGCAACGCTGAGCTAAAACACTAAATGTTTGTCTCTTCAGTGTTCCCACACGTCTGACGTCAAATACATAAAATATGATCAATTTTGAAGTAAAGGGTAAAGAAAAGAACTACACAAAACTTACTGAAACAAGCAGGGATCAGATAAACTCAACCAGCATGACAAGAACTATTCTGATTAACTAGCACTTGCCCAGATTTAATCAGACTTTCTAAAACAAGACCCATCTACCCTTTCATACCTGAATAAAAAAAAAAAAAGATGACTAACTTTTTAAGACTAGTCCAGGTGATATATTTTGATCCCAATAAAGGGTCACTGAAAGAGTTTGCTTCTGTTAGATGTCTGTTATCGCAAAGATTTGTTTTCAGAAACAGCATTATAACTATTAAACAGTTTCTTATGAACTAAAACCAGCATTTAATCTCTCAAAGTAAAAAAAGGTGCTAAAGTCTGATTTTGTGGTGGCTGTGCTTTAAAATGATTGATGAAGGACTCTTAGGCCCAGTTTCACTAACGGGGCTTAGCTTAAACCAGGACTAGGCGTTAGTTAAATTAAGATATTTAATGAACTTTTACAAAAATGCCTTATAAGAAAATATTACAGGTGTGCATCTTAACACAGAACAATGACACTGACATGTTTTAAGATCCGTCAGAGCAAGATATCTTCATCCGAGACAGCTCAAACATGCAGTTTAGTCTGGGACTAGCTTAAGCCTTTTCTGTGAAACTGGGGGTTAAAGTCTGACAGTAAACAGTGTTGAGTTCTGCTTGCTTTACCAGTTTTTGAAAACATTTATTAGAAATTAACAAATGTTCTCTGTTTCTTTAATAAATAAATTCTTTACATAATTACACTACTTACTGCGTTTAAATAGGGCAACTTATAATCTGTAACCTATTACATTTCCAAAGTAACCTTCCCAATGGTCATAAACTAATCTTGATCGTATTGAGCGCAGTGAAAGAAAGAAAGAAAGAAAGACAGCGATCGTCGTTGACATCCTCCTCATCATCGCGGCTCTAAGGAAAGCGAAACAGTGAGAATCTTCTGGGTGTAAATGTGAAGCAGATATTCGACCTGCAGGGCGGTTTTCCCGAACTCGTTGAGCGCGTCGGGCTGAAGCCGGTGATCCTGCAGGATCCGCCGCACCGCGTCCACATTCCCCCGCGCCGCCGCCGCACCGAGGCTCTTCCCGCGGCCGACACCGTCTAGAACCATCATCCGAGGAGATCTGATCCGAGAAAACAGTCAGTGACAGCGCGAACCGGTTCAACGGCATCCACACCGACAGTGTTTCAGGCGCTTACCGCTGTCTCTGTGCGTCGCAGTCCGCGGATGGGCGACCGTTGGCTGTTTTCTGTTTACTGGAATCCGTCAAAACAATCAGAAATAAACGCGCTGAGCTGAGCGCCTTTACGTCAAGCGCCCGAGCCACAACAGCGCCGCGCGCCCGAGCCAATCAGCGCTCACACACGCCAACGCGGATGCCATAATTGGACAAAAGGGAGGAGTGCTGATAGGCGTTGCTACAGTATCGCCGTGGCAACTCGGCCAGCGGCCAATGAGAATTTAGAGCGCAGAAGGCGGGCGATTTGAGAAGGTTTATTTGTAAACTGTTGCGTTCATTCACTGCCTCAGAAAGAGAGAGAGAGAGAGAGAGGAAAAGAGCGGGCCAGCGCGCCAAGACACGATAATAAACATATTTTAGGTATATATCGGTAACTTCAGGACAAATATTTAATTTATTGTAAAATTAAACAGAATTTGACAACATATTTCATGATTTCGTGCAAAAAGCACGTTTGAAAATGACTGAAATGCTGAGTGCGTTTACATTCAAGGTCAACGATTTATACAATCATTTTTTTTTAAATGAAATTCTGCCAGGATAAAAACATCTAATAACAAAGACACAAAACATTTAATAAACTTCTTTCACAAAGTTGCTGTGCAGTTCTTAGAGGCGTCTCATTAGCCGTTTGTCCTCAGCTGGTAATCTGAAAACATACACAGATATCAATAAATGATGATAATTAATATCAATAACCCTCTTGACATCATCTGATCTGCTAAACTACACAACATAGTATTTGTAAAACCTGCTTTGTAAGATGATTTGTAGATAATATATCTGCACACTTAACATATCTGTACATTAATTGAACAATTATATGATTCTGCTGCATATATTGTTATAGTGCTGTGGTGTTTTTCTTACAGTATGTTATATTCCATCTCTATACTGGAATTCCTATCTTTGCATTGTCTCTACTTTCTTATGCACCAGATGATCCACACAAAGTCATATTCCATATGTGCTAGTAAAGCTCTTTCTGTCTTCTGATAGATGTCGATTAAGTGCGTTTTTTTTGTATTAATGAGGCAAGGCAGGAAAATGATTGCACTGATGGTCAAAGCAACAATGAGAGAGTTTCTAGCAGAACCTGATGGATACAGCCCTTTTTCCTTTTTTTTCTTGTATATATTATTATGTATTTATTCAATTTTGCATCTTTATCTATGGTTTTAGTTTAAATCAGAATCAGAATGAGCTTTATTGCAAAGTATGTTTCCACACACGAGGAATCTGTCTTGGCGTCAGGAGCTTCCAGTACAGACAATTAAGGTAATAAACACACTTAATAAAAACAAGAGAATAGACAATAAATAACAATAGAGCAATAAACCCTTGAGGAAAACAAAATAATCAATAGACAGACATTTGTTTTACACCGGTGCTTCTCTGTATGACTGAAAAAGCCTAATAAAATAGAAAGCTCACCTCCGCTCTGTGTGATGTAACGGACCCACGGCAGAGCCTGATAGCCGCTCTTCTCAATGATCTTCATGTACCGCACCTTCACAATACAATCCATCTTTAGAGTTTCAGAAATGATCGGGGTGGTTCACCCAAAAATAAACATTCTGAATCTTCAGAACACAAATAAATCTGAGATCTCTCTGACCCTCCATAGATCCTGACACAAGCAAGGCTCAGAAACATAGCAAGGACATCACTGAAATAGTCCACATGATGTCAGAGTTCAACCATCATTTTATGAACGAAGTTAAATAAAGTTATTTTTGTCTTATTTTTGCACAAAATGTATTCTTGTAGTTTTGTAAAATTACAGTTGACCCCTGATGTCATACGTTTCCGAGCCTTGACCATGTCTACAGAGGGTCATCAAAAATAACTTGAAGTGTGTTCTGAAGAAGAACGAAGGTTACATGTTTGGGACGACATAATGGTGAGACATTAGTGACAGAATTGTATTTTATGTGAATAGTGTGAATAGAGTATGTAAATGCACCTGTATGCCGGACACAGTGAAATATGGGATCTCAAACTTGACGGTGATCGGAGGCCTTCCCTCCATCTCGTCGTTCTCCACACTCGGCAGACCGAAGTGAGCGCGCATCAGAAACTCCTTCCCACCCTGTCCACGACAGCTCAGATTCAACAACACTCACTAACACATCAATGACTGAGGTCTTATGAAACATAACATCTCAGCACCGCTGGGAATCTGTAATAGTTTCTTACTGGGAAGGATTTAATGCTCCACACCACCAGGTTCTTCTCAGGAACGTATTTAGCGTGACCTGTGCTGGTTTTGAACTTGGGAGAGTCAGCATCGCTCGGCACCGGCACGCGGATCTCCACGTTATTGGCTACAGACTGCTTTTTAAACTGTCCTTTAGCCTGGAAGAGAGAGACTGGATCAGAGCAGTCTATACTGAACAACACTGAGAATATGAATCTGTAGAGCTAAAGGGCTTTAGTCTTGCTCACAAACCTTCACCATGATCTCCACCCGACTGTGAGAGAACTTCTCAATAACAGACTCGATCCAAATGAGCGGCTTCACCTGCAGACCACAGACAGGTGTGTTTACTGAGAGACTAACACACTATACACACACATCATCTGTGTGACACTGCTGATCTAAAACAACACTGTCAGGAATAAATTCACTTCAGTTCAACACCATCCAACCACGAACAGAAAACACACGCACACTCACTCATTCATTCAGTGACTGACACACACACGAGAACACACTCATGTTGGTTTTTGTGATTTATGAGGACTCTCCATAGGCGTATTGGTTTTTATACTGTACAGACTGTATGTGGTATTGCCCTACACCTACCCTACACCTAAACCTACCCCTTACAGGAAA
>JAUMHR010058569.1:0-18263 GCA_032361145.1 Enteromius fasciolatus | reverse complement strand
ATATATGTATGCCTGTGTTATATAAAATTTTATATTTTTATATATATATATATATATATATTTAATTTTTTATTTTTTTTTCCCCCTAATATTAATATTTTCCCCCAGCTTAATTTCAAGTAACGAAACAAATATGTTCGTTTTAGTTACTAATAAAAACACATGGTCAAACTCAAATATCTATTTGCATAACCAACAGGCCAACAGCGAGTGGGAGGCAGTGGTTTTTGGGAAAACGGAGGATCAGCTGATCATGACTGAGCAGGCCAGGCGTTACTTAAACACCAACCCTACCACCTGCATTTCCAGAGCTCTCGTCCTTTAAACATCACTACTGCACTACACAACCCTCCTCTTTTCCTCTATCACACCTACATTTAACCTCTCAGACAATCTGGTGTAGGAAACAGAAACACTTACTATGATGTTTGCTAAACACCTACTGATTATAACAATGTACCGCTTAAGATAAAAAAACAACCTTGTATGGAAATGTAGTCATATATAGTCAAAATACAATTTAGCTAATGGTTTTTAACATAGCTGTTTTTAGCTGTAGACAGTATGCTGATTCTTAAGGGCTGCTTTTTTTAAGGACAAAATCATATAAGTGACATTTTCACATAGTTTTAAGCTCTTTTTAGAGGATTTTAGAGACTGGTGTTAAGGATTGAGGAGCACTGGCAGTGTTGCACTACTGTGGTTGTTTGTTAGGGTGAGGAGCAGAGACAGTGTTGAGGAGTAACTGGATAGCACTTGCAACGTAATCGTTTCCGCTCCAAACGTAACAAAGGTTCCACCCCGATTATTTTATTTTATTTTGTCAGAGTAGGACACTCACTGAATGTATTGTACAGTATAGCATGAATCTGCTAAGTTAACGTCTACTGGAAGGTACCTCGAACATTTTATTTTTGTTGTCCTTTTTTTTGTACTCTAAAGTGAAGGCTGTTAAAATGATTTGTACTTGGACAGGCGTAAAATCGCTGGCTTGCATGTTTGCAAGTCTAAATCCAGCATCTTCGCTGCTTATGAAAATGTTCTCAGTTTAGCCAAAATCATGTTTGGTACTGATATTAATGCGCATGTTGCATTATAAATAACACGTTCCAAGAACAGACAAGTAGGTGAGATTTGTTTGTTTAGAGCTGTAGGTTCTATTTATTAAATCTTTACTAATTTATTTATTTCAAAGATATAAAGAAAATCTAATTATATTTCCTTTTTGTTAAAGATTTGACTACCTTCCATTACATATTTCTGATTTCAATAACACTGCCACTAATTTCTTGGCCTGTACAGTAAGTTTAACATCCTTTCAAAGGTTCCGTCCTCGTTACACCAATTGGTTGACTGTAAAAGTAGCAGCAAGCAGCATTCAACCTCCAAAATGTGGGGAAATTGCACTTTTTTTAAATATTGTATTAATGTTGGTTTGTCATTCTGTTGTTTTCTACCCTCTGTAGTGTTTACATTTTGTTATATGTGGGAATTCTTATTGGTGGCTGAATGTATTTAAACATATCATTAACATTGTTATGTCAGGACGTCATCCGAAGGGGAAAATGATGTAAATGTAGTTTCTCTCCCACTTTCTTGCTCTGGAACAAATGTTTGTAAGGATTTGCTCGCTGCTACTGAAAGTTACAGCAGGAATGGACATAAGCACAATCGGTTGAAGGAAGTGTAGGACAATTGCTTTGCTCTCTTTTGAGGTGAAATGCTGAATTAAATGTCTTGTTTAATTATTTTTTTAACATGAGAAAAACACATGTAAAATAGTTTCAGGTAATTCACAACGATAAGTCACAGCAAAAGAAAAACCCTTTTGGAATTGGCAGTATTAACGTAACATTGGGTTTTATTAAAATTTACGACTTTTTTTTTTTTTTTTTTGTAAAAAAGTTTATTTTTGGTAATTGTAACCCAGATATTGGAATGCAAAAACACCATCTGTATTCAAAGAAACACTACATTGTGTCCCTCACCGTATTTGTGTTACTGAGATTCATTTATTTTGGCTCATGTAACATTGTAGATAACTGTTTAATATGTCTTTGTCTTCATTTGACTGTCAAAATGTTTGTCTTGTTCGTTGGTTTTTCCTTTTTTCTGTAGACTTGAGGGAAGCAAGAATATGTAGCAAACTGACATGCATGAAAACAAGCAGCACACTCGTTTCTCGTGCAATGTTATTCATTTAACATTACTTTCCGCTGAACAATTATAACCTGCTTCTTTGATATTACAACCAACTCGCCCATAGCCATGTTGTCATTCACATACCTGAAAATAAATAAAAAATACGCTCTACAAAATGCTCCACTTGTGTTTTATTTTTTTGAGGTTGGGGGTTATTCACTGAAACTGATTCAAACAGTATTTAACTTTTTGATTGACAGTTCTTCCATCCTTCCCGGGACCTAATTTTTTGGCTAATAATCACCTTCTCGCTCATGTCACACTGTGAAAGACCTTACAGAGTCCTGTTCTCTTCTGAAAGCCAGGTGTTTACAGCAGTAATGGAAGTTGAGGTCTCTTGAGTTGACGGCTATCCGCTGTCACCGGGCCGGGGGGTGCTGCAATCTCTGCCCTTGGGGCCTGTGGACTCACACCCTCCCTGAACAACACAGCCCTCCACAGGTCAGCTGCTCTCTCTAAAGAGGCCCACTCGCCCATGAAATAATGTCTTTTGGCGCTATTGTTCTGCATGTCTGTTGGTTTTACAGGCCCATTCACTCAATTTCCCCTGAATAGAGGGGCGCAAGGCCCCACTGACATGCCTTCTGCTGCTGACGGCCATTACAAGCCTATAACACATGTGCTCTTATATGTTTCTTTCAAATTTCGAGAACACTTTGCTATTGTATTTTTCAGATGGTCAATGCAGGCTTGAGAGATGTCAAAGGCCCACTGGGGATAAATTGGTTGGCTGGTTTGTGCTTTTGTACAGTGCACTGAGTGCTTGATGGCTACTGAAGCTATTTTGGCTTAACGCAAAACAAACACCTGTTGTATTCTTTGACAGTGATGTGTAAATTTAGAAAGAACTTTAATCTTCAGGTTGAAATGTAAGCCTAGGCCTTGATTGATGTGATTATTGGTCTTCTAAAAATACTGGCCGGCTTATAAAATTACTGTAATAGTTATGTAAGCTATTTGTAATGACTTTGTTTTTAACTGGGAATATAGCTGGAATAGACCTTGTCTGTATATCTAATGTAAACACGGGTCTAAAATATTTATTGTAAATGCATATTTTTATTTTATTAAATTATTACGGGAATGCCGGGAATCTTTAAAAATCAATATCCAGTGATAACAAACAAATGAAAAACACTTGGAGAGTAACTCAATGGAGATTAATCTACTGCAACCATTAAAAAACAACATTTATCTAATATGTTTCATAATTACCAAAGTCAGTGCGAATTTTCAGTCTTTTATGACTAAACATAACATAAATAATAACAAGAAAATAAGTTTTCTGATTTACAAATAAACAACTCTTATGAACTGATTCTTTTTAGTGAATCGATCAGTTAGCTCAGCAAATCCTATTCGAATCACGAACAAACAACTCTTTTGAGTCGGTTCTTTTAATGAATCACTCAAAAAGACCGAATCAACATTCTGTTTTGCGATTTTTAATGATGTCCTGCACACAAAAAAGCAATTTTTGCGGATTTAAAGAAATGAAAATTCAAAAAATTCTCATTCCTTGCCCTGACTTTCTGACTTTAATGTATAAGGAATAAAGTCAATTTTTATGGATTAAAGAACACAGACATTTCTTTAAAAATCTTCCACAAGAAAGACATGCAGGTTTAAAACCTTATGAGTAAATGATGAAAGAGTTGACTACGTCCATTAAAGCTAAATTAGTATCATCACTGACTGATATAATTATTTTCTGAAAAACTGTATGCACTGTAAATGAATATTGGTCACTCTTTACATTTTCTAAGATGGATTTGTAATAATGATCTAATTTAATCTTATGAGTGGAAATAGCACCATGCTCACTTTGCATGTGTGTGTGTTTAGAGGTGTCCCAGTGCAGCATGTGGTACAGAGCCATCCCGTGAAGCCCCTCCCTTGGGTCTGTGTGCACATTGCCTGCCATTGTGTGCAGTAGACAGCAGATGGTAGGCTATCGCAGCAGTGACAGACCCAGTCATCTGGCAGGCACCCACAGTTCAGGCGGGAAACCCAGGCGTGGTGCTCCACTGCCAAAGGTGCCTATTAATATAGGTCAGTCTTTCCACTGGTTATTACTGGCTGACTGCTGAGAGTTTGGACACTGAGCTGGCCAGGCACATAGCTATACTGTAGTAGAAGCTTGAGCTATAAATACGTTTATTTAGGTGGCTGATTTTGGAGTTTCAAGAGCAAAAGGGGCCCATACACCAAACTCAAACAGAGGCCTATAGTGTGCTGCGCTTCATATATAGTGTAAGTATTAATGATTCTGCTGCACACACAGTTTAGTATGAAATTCTGTGTATGTCACTAAATAAAAATATTAAAAGGGTCGTTACTTATTGTGAATATTTATTTTACAATTCTGACTTTATTTCTCACAATATGTCTTATTATTTTGAGTTAACATGTTGAAATTTAGACTTCTTTAGACTTAGACTGAGTTTTATCTCATAGTTATCAAGAATTGTGAGTTTACACTTTTTTTTTACATTTGCAAATCTATATCTCACAATTCAGATTTTTTTTTTCTCTTTTGCAATTTTGACTTTTTCTTGGAATCCTTGAGTTTTTATCTTTTCTATAGACAAAACAAAATGTCTTTGCATTTGCACAAAATGCATTTTAGGGAAAAAAGTAAGAATTGTAAGATACAAACAAACAAAATATAAACAATACAACTCAGAATTATGAGATATAACAACGCAATTGTGAAAAAAGGTCAGAGTTGAGTTTAATTATTTTGGGGCGGAGACCCTGCACTCCTAAAGAAACAAGATGCAATACAAAAACTGGTCTGAGACAGATTTTTCCCCTTTGAATGGGCTGTCCTGATGAGGAGGCACCTGGTGAATGGGAGGTTGGTTGTGGACACTGTGTTCTATGGGTGGGGCAAATTTAAGGCTTGACTAACAGCTGTCCTCAGGTGAGCTGCAGGCCACATATGCTGCAAGATGAAGACTGCTCAGACTGACTGTATGCTTTTTTATGTTGCAGTTTTGAAGGCTCTGTAATGCAGTAGCACATTAACACGACATCAACAGTCACTACAGCAGTGGATTAGGGTTAATGTAAGAGCCCTGCATAAGGGTCTAGGAGAAAGCTGAAGTCATTGTGACCAGTATAAGCCAAGTGCAGCAGATGGCCAAGGCATCATATTAAGCTAAAAAGTGAGAGAAGTCAGTTACTGGGGCTGATTCAAAGGAAACAGTATAGCAAAAAGTTAATCTCATAATATATGGCGTGCGTGATGAGCACTTCATTTCAAACTAAAGTACAGGGATTGGATTTGGCGGCTGTTCTAGAAAAGCGGCCAGATTGGTCCATGGAAAGATAATTAAATACATATTAGTGGTTGACACGTTTGACATGATTATTGATCAGACTTTTTCTGTTCCACTAAACAGCAACGAGAAAAAAAATATTTTTTTCCCCTAAATTTTAAGAACATATACAATTTGACCAATTCATAGAAATAGGATTTTATTAGAAATATGTTATTAAAGAAGCTAAATATTTTTTTCATATACATTGCATACATTTTAAAAATTGTAGTTGAACAAAGATAATTTCAAGTGTTTGGATCATATTCCTGACTTAAAATATTAAAACATATTATATTAATATTAACAATTATTTTTTAAGTATTTCTGTTACTGATAACTGTACAATATTAGTTATCATGAGCAGGACCAGGAGACGTCAAGTGCAATTATATTTTATTTTAATATCTATTTATGCACTGAAAAATGCCTGCCCTAATTGAAAGCCTAAATCCTTAATATTTAATGAACATTTATGCAATATATTTTAAATATTTAGCTCAAGACCATTTAGTGTTTTGATTATTTTAAAACTGATTATGTACCCATTGACATTGTTTTAATATTATTACTACAATCTGACAGTATTACGGCAAATATTATTAAGCAATGAACTGACTTGTGTGCATTTTTAATGATACAGCATTATTTTTTCTTACAGTTGCCCCAACTACTGTAACAACTTATAACATTATGATTAATGATTTCTTAATCAAATATTAACTATTAAGTCTAAAGGATTAGTTACTGTGTTTTACTCACTTTCGAAGCATCCTAACTGTATATGACTTTTTTTCTCTCAGACAAACTGAAAGGCTTGGAAGGGCAAGGACAGTTTTTAATATAACTTTTAAGAATGGATTCATCCGAGAGAAGAAAGTCACATACACCTAGCATCCTTCGAAGATGCTATTTTTCACTTTTGGGTGAACTAACCCTTTAATTCTGTCTAAATGCAAAATAAATATAGTGCTGTAAACTTTGGCACGTATGCAACTTATACCAAAAGATAACACGTGGTCTTTGAAATCTTTGAAAAATTGCCTCCAGTCTTCCCTTATATAGTATCAAATGGTTAATAATTAGCTAAGAATACACATACCCAATCTAAAACTGCTACTGTACTACTTCTCCTTTGCTTTCTATAAAGGAAGAGTCATTCATTCAGGCTCAAAAGCCCCATTGGTGGCCTTTTGGAGGTGGCTATTCCTTCAGTGCTTGGACAAAATTCTCTGGATGAAGCAAGTTGGGAGAGCTGTGTGCCTGGGCCTCACATCTAAGCACCAGGAAAGCGCCCTCCTCCCAATCGTCCCCCCCAGGGGACTTGTAGCCTGCCTCTGCTGGGGAACACAAAGAGGAAACAACAAGCACAAAGGCCCTGTTTATTCCCGATGACCCAGATTCCATGGCTTTGACGAGGGGAGACAAGTGACAGGCTGTTCAGCACTGGTCCGGGACCATCCCCAATCAAAGGACCACAGCTAGGTTTAATCTGCCACACCTTGACCGCTCAAAACAGGGTCTCCACAAGCCCCTAGAACCCAGAGAGTCACCACATAGGAATTTACACTGGAGAAAAGTGTGAAATTGCACTGGCAGCGTTGTTTTACTGGTTCAGAAACGGCATGAAAAGGCTTTCTATTGAAGTAAGAACTGTATATAAACATGTTTCCTGCTCAGTTTTTACACTTTGTTAAAGAAGTCTTATAAAGCCTGCAATTATTTGATTACAAATATAGTAAAAACAGTAACTTACAGTAAAACATTCTAACATTTAAAATAAATATTTTCTATTATAATGTATTTAATGGAAATATATTAGATTTTTTTTTTTTTATTCCAGCAAGCCATTACTCCAGTTTTCAGTGTCACATATCCTTTAGAAATCATTCCAATATGATGATTTGATACTAGAACGTAAAACGATTAATCACATCCAAAATAAAAGTGCATGTATAAATTTAAGAAAATTATGTTATGTTTATATATGAAATATATTAATATATAACAGGAAATGGGCAGGTTATCCTATTAATGTTCTAAAATAATATTTATTTATATTATATTCAATATAGATATTCAGCAGCACAACTGTTTGCAAAATTGATAACAGAAGAACTATTACTAGTAATTCAGCATGAATAATTGTTCATAATTGTGAACCAATTCAGCATATTCAAATTATTTTATATGGCATGGTGTAGCTGCAGAAAATACAGCTTTGCCATCACTATTTTTTAAACTGCATTTTTCATAAAATAATAGCAGACTTTGTGTGAATAAGACATTTTTTTCAACAAAGCATATATATTTTTTAAATTATTACAAACTTTTGACTGGCAGTGTATATAAAATTCATACAAGCCTCAAGGGAGGGTTCACTGTGTAAGAATTGATCAGGCCTGGTGTTCTATCTGTGTGCATTGTTAGCTAATGAGCTATGAGCCACCTGTTTAGGGAGTGTGATGCTGGGAGGGGGAGCAGCTGCCCGTGTGTTGGTGGGGGTCGACGGGCATAAAGATCTGTAATTTGCAAACTCATTATGTATGATGACAAACTCACCCCATTCCCTCCCCCAGGATCACTATAGTCCCGGCCTGGTTTTGAACTAAGCTGTCGTAAGCCTCAGCCCTAAACTCATCCTTCTAGAAATATAAACAAAAGCAAAATCACAAAGACAATCAGATTATAATTGCTCTGTCCTAAAATGCTCCACTTTCTATAACAAATGTGCTGCAGAAGGAATACGGTGTATCAAATGTTGATTTTGTGTCACTGTCTGAGCTTTGAAATATGTATATATATATGTGTGTGTGTGTGTGTGTGTGTGTGTGACGCTGGACCACACAACCAGTCTTAAGTAGCACAGGTATATTTGTAGCAATGACTACCAACACAAAATTGTTTTTTAATAAAATCATTAGGATATTAAGTTGCTCCCTGAAGATATTTTGTACATCTTGTACTGTAAATATAGCAACACTTAATTTTTGATTAGTAATAAGCATGGCTAAGAAACCTTAACTTTAAAAGCGATTTTCACAATTATTGTCCTATCATAACAAACCATACATCAATGAAAAGCTTATTTATTTGACTTTTAGATGATGTTTGAACAAAAAAAAATTGACCCTGATGACCGGTTTTGTCATCTAAACTCGCGCGCGTACCACCTCGCGCCAAACATCAATGACGTCACACGGAGTCTCAGCTAGTCGCTGTGTGTTACCACCATCTAGTGGACAGATGCTAAATTACATATGTGATAGATAAAAATAAATGAAAACTCAGTAGTAAAAATTTGTGTAATTAAAACAAACTCCAAACTGACCATTTAAATGTGCTGTTTGCGGTCAGCATGTATGTGAGATACACAACATTTTGAGTACAGAGCACTAAATGGATAGATGGTCTTGAGCTCATTACAACATTTGTGTCTTCTTAATCTCACATGGCGTATCAGTAAACACCCTGCATTCTCAGCACAGCACTGCTAATTGATTTTGGCATAAAGTGTGCCCTATATTTCTGTCCACTGGCGTGGGGTATTGGTATTGTGATTGTTTGATTAATGACACTTAACAAACCTGACAGCAGTCAACAGATGGGCACTTCCCCTCCCAAAGCCCCCCAGCTGATCTGAGATGGTGTCGGTGGTCAAACACCATCCATCAACTCAAGAACTGGTTATTAATTTGTTCAGAAAGAGCCACCAGTTCTTCAGACGCATCAATATTTTGAACATATGGTGTCTTGTTTTTCATTCAGGGCAGGAGTGGAGCGTATTTAAGGTCACTTAATTCACATTAAATTACTACGTCCTTACAGCAACACACTATAATTTATCAAGAATGACAAATCCAAACAAATAATTAAAGGGAGTTTCAGTCAACAAATCACACTTGGTTATATGGAACATAGCTGTAATACGATATCATTTATTAGTATTTGTCCTATTTTTTGGGGTGGGGTGGGTACAATACTAGATCAATTAAACATAGATTACATGCATGTACCTCCAGATGGAAGCACTGTTCAATAACAACTTTCTGAAAATAATTTCATTTATTCCACATGGAAGAAATAATGTAAAACGTGATAGAATTAAACATATGCAACAAGTAAGAGTTTAAGGCCTGGTTTCACAAACAGGGTTTAGCTTAAGCAAGGACTAGGCATTAATTAAATTAACATATTTAAGCAACTTTTACAAAAATGCCTTATAAGAAAATATTACAGGTGCGCATCTTAACACAGAACAATGACACTGACGTGTTTTAAGATATATCAGAGCAAGATGTTTTCATCTGAGACAGCTCAAACATGCAGTTTAGTCTGGGACTAGCTTAAGCCTTGTCTGTGAAACTGGGGGTAAAAGCGTCATGTGGCTATAGGCTAATTAATGCTTTGCACATAAAGTATATCTATTTTATTTCTTAAAATTATAAAACACAATTTATACATAAAGGCACCTAATATTAGATGGTAGCATAGCAGGTACTTTTTTTTAAATATATTGTATTCAAGTAAAATTATTCTTATTATTGTATTACAGCTCACATTATGTACAGTAGGTTTTAATTTGGGGTTTTCTTCTTGAGTAATAAATGACCTATAATCTAGGTTTTTAAAAAAAATAAATAAACCAAGAACAGACTACATATCTGTGATGATTTGAATTTATTGTGAAACCACAAATATGAATAACAGTTATCAATAATAAATCAAACATTCATGTAGAAAACAGAGTCTCAATTGTTTTCGGTCCAGCACTACACCCATGTTTTTAATGAACACTGTAAATCTGACCACCAGAGTGAAGCACGTACCAAAGCACTGAAAGCTATGCCTGTATACGACACATGACAGGTCAGCATCATGTATACAACATATATAGGATTTTACAATATATATATAAACAAGGGACATGGCTGTAGTTCTTATCGCTTTCCTTGCTTCATTTGAGGTTTCCGTCCTTTGCCTTTGGGACCCTTTCCACCAGCCTTTCCTTTTCCTTTACCAGACATATTCCCCCTCCGTCCCTTCTTTCCAAATTCTTTCCTTTTATTTTGCCTCGATTCCATATCCTCTTCCCTCATTTGCTTATTCACAGCTTTGGTGATGTCAAGTCGTGGCTTCTTACTGTCCATCACTTTCAGTAAATCCAGCTGTTTTTGTTTCTCACTACTAAAGTCACCAATAAGAGGCTGGAACTTTCTCTTCTTCCCAGTATTTTTAGGTGTTTTCTCCTTGGGCAGGTTATCCTGGAATTTACCAACAGAGGCCGTGGATATCTTGGCGATGTTGACAGCTTGTGCCAGCTCTGCTTTGGACTGCTGAGGCGTGGGTGCGAGTCCCATGCCTGGCACCTTGATCTTCTGAGCTCTGGCGATGTTCTTGAGTCTGTTGTACTCATTCCTGGCCACTCGCTCCTTCTTGGCTTTATTCCTCTTAGCAAACTGGTCCTCGTTGGGATCTGCAGTCACCGGGACCTCTATCAACCACTCCTTGGTGTCATCCTTGGCACGTTTGTATCCCCATCGCCTTCTCCATTCCTTATGGACTTCATCCCAGACCAAGTTGGTCTTCTTTTTCTTCTGAATGCCTTTTAGCTTGGCAAACTGTTCCCATTTGGTAGGAGGCTTTGGTTTTGGAGCAGGCTTTTCCCTGGGTAATAGAGTGGTAGGATCTGGTAGCTTCGCAACGATTACTTCTTCAACTCTTTCTGTTGGAAGTTTCCATATCTCGTTAATGAGGAGCTGAGTGTTATCTCTCGCTAACATACGAAGAAAGTCTTCCCGTTTGTTGTCTTTAAATTCCCGAGTATCTATCCGGTTCTTATCAAACGCAAGCAAATTACCCGGATCAAATTCAAGGTCTAAATCTTTGCTTACTGTAATTCCTTTTAGCTTTTCAGCCTCGTCTTTTTCGGCTTTAGCGAGCACGTCTTCTATACTGCACGAAGCCATCTTGTTCTAATGACACAACGTGGTTTCCACACATGTGTTGCTGAAAGCGGAAGTACTTTATTTCAAAATAAAAGACCTTCAAACTTCCTTAAAAAATCGAAAAGATTTAAGCATATAAAAATGTAATATGTTTTAAGCGCAAAATTTCAGTTAGTCGATTATATCTAATATAATATATATATAAATATAGTGTATTATTATGACATAATAAAGTAGTCTACTAAAACTTCGGTAGGAAGGAGTACCGACGCAGTTGCAGGACGTCCCATCGGCTCTGTGGCGCAATGGATAGCGCATTGGACTTCTAGATTAATGAGTGAGGTCATTCAAAGGTTGTGGGTTCGAGTCCCACCAGAGTCGAAGCTTTTGTTTTTACAAACGATACAAATTGCCAGGTGCTGAAGGTTACCTTGTGTTCGGAGATACAACTCAACCAAACACGGTTCAGTGATTCACTCCGAGAATGTGTGAATCGTATAGATGAACTGAACATATGTGTTTTAAAGCTATGGAGCGTCAGAATCGATCATTACAATGGCATATTAAATGTATACTAATATATATCACTTCTGTGGAAATATGGTGGGATTGTTTAACGTTTTTTTTGAAGAACAATAACATACGCAGAGGTAACGTAGTAACTTAGATCGTCAAAACGGTTACATTTTTACAGATTAACACCAAATTGTAAAATGTAAAATTGGTTCATGTTATTTAGTGTTGTTATTTGTTATTTTGTATTATTTAATGTTATTTAGTTAATATTTGGTTCATATTCACATTTGTTTTAATGTCGTATATTAAATGTGTTTTGTGTTTGATGATTATGTTAGTCAGGGGCTTTAGAAGATCTAAATAAAATCTAAAATGTTCCATTATGTTTGGCTACTGCATGCAAAAAATAATTTTTGGTAAATAACAAATATAACAAATGCAGTTTTATTTTTCCAATTAGAATAAGAGTGATTCCAAATAAAGTGATATCTAACTGTAATTTAAAGAAGTCTAAAACCTTCTTAAAGTAATATGTGGTCTGAAAACAAAAGTGAATCAGGTTTGTCTAAACAACTCGGATCATTGAACTAGTTCAGATTGGACGGCTGCTGATGTCGTCATATCCGCTGCTCGAGTTTCCCCGGGAAGGCACTTTGGCGCGGAATCTGTTGTTTTGGCTAGGCGCTGCTGAAGACGACAGATATTTTACCTCATATCAGGCACTAATTTATATTAATGGCTCCTGTCTCAAATCCTGATAAAGACATGGACGGTGGAGATTGTGGTAAGCGTGTTTGCACCGCTCAGAGATTATTAGCTAACAGAATATTAATGCAATTACTTCAGACAGGATGCCTGTAACGTTACTGAAGGCGCCAATTTAATATGAAATATAGTGATTTGATATACCTGCACCTCTCTAAAATATGTCTTTATGGAAATAAATGAATGTGTAGTATGCTTTTGTTGATTAGTTTTTACCCTTAAGTCTTTGAATGTATAAATTGAACTTAAGGCGTCAACAATGACATTGACATTGGATTTATCACGTTATAAACTTTAGGCTTTCATAGCTGACACATAACGTTACTTTATTTAACGTTAAATGACCTGTTTGTAACTTCGTGTATGTAATAAGACTCTCCTACAGACTTATTTTACAAGTTATTGTTAGAATAATAACAATGGTAGAATCAGTGGTTTATTGTTTGGGTTTCGAAGTAATACTTCTATAGGTTTACTTTTAGAAATATATTTGAATAAATGTCAGTAAAAGCATTATCATCAGTTTAATTATAATAATATTCATTTTAAATTCATCTTAAATAAACTAAAGAAATAATTAGTTTTTATAATATATATATATATATATATATATATATATATATGTGTGTGTGTGTATTAAAAAAAAAACATATATATTAATATATAATAATAATAATAACAACATTATACAGTGTATGTGATGTAACTCATTTATTTTAATGCCATCTGTTACTCTAGACTTGTCATTTTACAGTTTTCTATACAGCATGTTAAAAAATTAATTAAGTTTGGTTTTACTGAAACACATTTTTTGTACTATAGACACGACAGACACATGTGGCATTGCCACTTCACGTTCCAGGCGGGAGAAAAAAGAAAAAGTGGGGCGCAAGTCAGCTTTAGAGCAGCTTAAACGAGCCAAGAAAGGAGAGAAGGTTAAATATGAGGTGAGTGGCATGTCAGCTTTTGTGTTTTCTCAATGTACACGTCTTCGGTGTTGTTCCAGTACTTTGACATTGTGTTGTGATCAGGTGGAGGAGTTCACCAGCGTCTATGAGGAGGTGGATGAAGAGCAGTACTCGAAAATGGTGCGGGAGAGACAGGATGATGATTGGATCATTGATGATGGTCAGTCAAATTACTTGCTTCTGCTGACCTCAGTTATTAAACAGGCACCAGCTGAATGTCTGTTGTCTTTGACAGACGGGACAGGGTATGTGGAGGATGGCAGAGAAATCTTTGACGAAGATTTGGATGATGACGCCTTGGAGAAGGCTTCTAAAAGTAAGTCGTTTTGAAATATTAAGCATTTTTGCTTTACCAGTTATCTTCACTCTCTTTTTTTTATCTGTTAACAGGTAAACAAGGTGGAAAGGGAGTGGATTCAAAAAAGAATGTGAAAAAAGTGTCTGTCAGCAAACCCAACAGCATTAAAAGCATGTTCATGAATAGCAATGTGAAAAAACCTACTGAGGTATGAGTGACATTGCCATTTTGTTCCAAGTAGGCTTTAATGTTAATATTTAATTCAAAGATTAGTTAAATGAACCTGCACGTTGATATGAAGGAATGTTCTGTCATTATTTGGCAGGTATAATAGAATTGTATTTACCATATTTGCGTTATAGAAACATGTGGATTTGTCTCAAGATGATCTGCTGGGAGATATTCTGCAGGACCTGCATTCTGAGGTAAATGTTTATGACTTTTTCTATCAAATCATTAGCTGTCTACTTTTAATTCAGGCATCTTGTAGGTGCTTTCTATCTACAGTGTTTGTACTACAACTAGTGCTGTCAAATGATTAATAACGATTACTCACAAAATAAAAGTATTTGTTTACATAAAATATATATGTAATATACATATAACGTTTATTTTGGATGCGATTAATTGTTTGACAGTACTAATTACAATATATCAGTCATTGCAGTCATATGACCTCATGATCGTTTGAATGTTTCACAGAAACCAGTATTGCTCACCCCACCACCAGTCATTAATTTGAAGAAGAAAAAAACCCTGAGATCCCCTATGAATCCATTTTCTGTCAAACCACAGGCGCAGAAGGTAGTCATAAATATTTTACAACATTAATATTTTTGCTGTATTTGCGATAGTGAGAAACAGACACTTTTAAATAGTAGTGTACATAGGAATATACATTAATTTAGACTTAACGTGGTGTTGAGTTAGTGATTCACTATTAAAACTCTTTGTCTATCTATCAGGAGTCTCCTGGAATCCAAATGTCGAAGCCCAGACCTGTGGTGACGCGGGTTCCTCCAGCTGACCCTTCACCAAGTAAACCAGCTGCTACACAGATGAAGAAGCCCCAGGCAGAGGAGCCTGAGGGTATATCTGCCCTCCTTCCTTCCTGCACACTTTGGGTGCAGTTAAAAAAAAGAAAAGAAAATGCGTTAACTAAATATGTTAATAAATTTACATTTGTGTTTAGAAGAGGCGATTGAGTTTGATGAAATGGACTTTGATGAGCCCATGGAGGCAGAAAACGTTGAGGAGGAGCCAGTGAATGTGAAGGCCGAGCTTGAGACCACATCCACTGTTAAAGTTGAGCCCAAGACTGAACCACAGGATGAGATGTTAATGTATGTCTGCAGCATGCATTCTTTGGATAAAGAATAGTTTATATTTGTACCGGTGTGGCAGAAGGTTGTTTTCTGCCATAATCATCTAGTTTGTGCTCCTCAGATCCGGACTGGGTGGGGGCATATGCTGGGGGAAGATTGAGGACGGCGAACCCATTGAGGCTCCTGTGGAAGTGCAGGTGGACTCCAGCAAACTCCCACTGGTGGAGGGACTTGACGGGGATATGGTCTTCCGCTTCTATTGGTTGGATGCTTTTGAAGACCAGTACAACCAACCTGGTGAGCATGTCCAAATCTATTCTAATGGTTTAGCTCTTTTGTCACCCATAATTGATGGTTATATAATCACGTTAAGTTTTCCTTCTTATTATTAATTGCTAGGATTTGATAACCATAAAAGTGGTGTTGTACAGATTATATGTGACTTCCTCTGCAGGTGTGGTGTACCTATTTGGAAAAGTCTGGATTGAGTCAGCTAAAGCACATGTCAGCTGTTGTGTTGCTGTGAAAAACATCGAGAGGACGATGTATTTCCTTCCCAGAGAACATGTAATACCACTCTTTAGTTGATGTGAATATACATAACATGCACCTTTTTAAATGACTTTTTAAAAATTGTGTTGCTGTGATTTTAGAAAGTAAATCTGGCAACTGGTGAGCAGACAGACACTCCAGTAGGAATGATGGATGTGTATCAGGAGTTCAACAGTCTGTCTGAGAAGTTCAAAATCATGAAATTTAAATCCAAGGTATTTGCTAATACCCATAACCTCTGTTTTCTGTGCCTTTGGTGCTACAAATATGAAGTTCTAAACTACTTCCCCTGTTCTAACAGCCAGTGACAAAGGATTACGCCTTTGAAATCCCAGATATACCTTCACAGTGCGAGTACCTTGAAGTCAAATATTCTGTGAGTAGACATCTCGCGTGTTTACTTAAAAGAGGTCCTGTCTATTTTAGATAAACTTCCTGGAATCCAAGACATTTTTTGATGTGTATATTGTGTTTCTGTAGGCTGAACTTCCTCCTTTGCCATCTGAGCTGAAAGGTTCTACATTTTCCCATGTGTTCGGAACCAGCACCTCTAGTTTAGAACACTTCCTCCTTAACAGGAAGATCCGGGGGCCTTGCTGGCTTGATGTGAAGACCCCTCGTGAGTCTTTAAAATAAATAGAAAAAAAAAATACCATTGCTCTGTATTTCCGGAAAAACTTAAAAACTGTCCAGATGCTTTAATCATTAACTGTGTCCGCTTTCACTGTACCCTCTAGAGTTGAGCAACCAGCCTATTAGCTGGTCTAAGGTGGAGGCTGTTGCACAGAAGATTGACCTGATCTCAGTAGTTAAGGATCTGTTGCCGCCGCCTCTGGTTGTCATGTCTATAAGCCTCAAGACTGTGCAGAACCCAAAGACCCACCAGAATGAGGTAAAATCTGGGTCTGATACCTCTGACCTGTCTGCAGGCCTCATTCCCCATTAAGTTGTAGCTCAGATGCAATCTGGCTTTAAAGGAGTTCATTTTCACTGTCTTTGCTTGTCTCTTGCCCTGAGCAGATTGTTTCCCTTGCTGCCCTCATTCATCATAAATTTCCTCTGGACAAAGCTCCACCACGGCCCCCTTTCCAGACTCATTTCTGTGGTAAGTTCCATCACTCTGCATTTTAATATGCATGTGAGATTAATACCTTCAAAATATAAATTGCTAACAGTATGAGGTAGTGAACTGAATCAGTCAATCCATATTGTTAGCTGGGTTATAAGCTACCTTATAATTACAATGTCAGCTTGCTTATCCCTTAAATTCTTTCCACCAAGCTACATCAAATCATTTTCAATCATCAGTTGCTGCCTGTCTTCTAAAACCTACTATTTGGCGATCTAAATGCATTATGTGACTCGTTAATGCTGCGGCTGAATGCACACTTGGCGTCATTGGATTTCACACACATGTAAAAGAAAAAACTAACTTTTATGCACAAGTTACGTTTGATACTTTTTCTCTGTCTAAATGTTCACTCCTCGCGAGTCTAACTTACCTTTTACAACGCAGGGACTGTAACTAGAGATATGCTAGTTATAAATACAGTAAGCATTACTTTATTTAGGCAGAATAAGTTCGTTGTGGTTTCCATGCTCATTAATGTTAACGTTAGCGGTCTTCCACTGATGGTGGCATTGGCTAGCTTTGTGGTTAACTAGTCTATGATGAGCCATAATTTAGCAATGGATAACGTCATACTGCAAATTGTAAAACATACATTTTCGATATAACAGGCCAAGGAGAGATGATACGTCTCATTGCTGTAACTGTCACGCTATTAAAGAAATACTTCAGTCTCATTGTCATAAGTTAAAAGTACAGCCAGTCAACTACACTGTAACAACATAACGTAATTACTAGCTAATTCCGCTTCGCATTATCTTATTTAACAGCAGCAAAACTGTCGCCTGATAAAATCAAACAAGCTACACATAAGATAATGGCAATTGAAATTAGGCGAAATTTTTTACTTTTAGTACTGAGATGTAAATTTGCAGTATAGGCAAATATCAAATCTACAACTTTACCGCGCTCCGTTAACACCTGTGCGTTTCCGTGTTAAAATGGCGTTTAGAATAAAAACGATCCTCGGTTAAACCTTCACCGGAGTTTTCAAACTACAACAGGGTCTGCAGCGTTTTTTAAAAGTGTCCGTTTTTGAGGGGGAAAACGTAGTGATAGGGAAGTAAAGTTATGTTTTTTAAAACGGAAACGCACCTAGTGTAAACGGGGTCTTAGAGAAGCAACATATGTGAGTTATTCAGTGAATGGAGCAGACGCAGAGAGAGGTGCGCAGCGGGAAAGATCGAGACACCTCGCAGTAGTGTTGCAGTCAGCTTTAGATGCATAATATTTGTTT
>JAUMHR010058526.1:0-12953 GCA_032361145.1 Enteromius fasciolatus | reverse complement strand
GTTAATGTTGCCCTCTTGGTTAAAGGCATAGTTCACCCAAAAATAAAACTAAATACTGTCCTCTGCAAGGGTTATTTAGTATTTATTTTAAACTGTAATATATTGGTTTCACTGCTTATATCTGTACACTTTCAACAGAGCCAAAGAAATAAAAACAGCAATCACATCAGCGACAACTCTCCAATGGAGCGGCGCAGCTTGATGACGTCTGACGAGAACTACCACAACAACGAGCGGCAAAAGAAGAGTCATAACCGCCTGTCCTCCAGCTCCCAGCAAAGTCGAGACCACTACCCTCTGGTAGAGGAGGACTACCATGATCCCTATCAAGATGCGTACAAACCTCACCGCAACCGGGGGTCACCGGGGGGCTACAGCAACGACTCACGGCACAGACTCTGAACATCCAATCCACTTCAACCAGAGCTATGAGATAAATCTCACGTCATCGTGTAAACCCTTTCTGAAAATGCAATGCATTGCGTTCACTCCGACACAAGTCCCCATATTTGGGCCATCGTAACTAAAAGCAAAATCCGAGCACTCGGTCCATCTATGTAAGGCAGTTGTTTGCAGCCCTTGTGCATCTCTTGTCAGGCGGTTGGAGGTGCTGATTTTATCTGCAATGGTTGAGATAAGATGCTCTTCTGGGGGAGTGACAACTATAGTACCATCTGGTCCATCCAGTTTCTCCTTGTAGAGATTTGCGCTTAATTGCTAACCAAAGCCCTGCACTGTCTATATTTGCAGGACGTTTTGTGGTGGCATGCTAATTTTCACCCTGAACTAGTGCCGGCATGCAGAAATGCTCAACAGTGCCAAGACCCAATCAGCACAGAGCCTTTTTGCACCATTCCAGTAGCCAATGGAAGTGTCATGCGTTTACCGTTCTGTTTCTTCCTGTCAGTTTTTATGTTAAAAGGTCTTTTATTTTGCCCGTACAGCCTCAGGTATGAAGCAGGAATGCTTCATAGGTGCCGAAATCTAAGAGGTTTCTTTTCCCACGGTCTCTTTTCGTAATGATCTCTACAGTGTCAACAACCGCTTTTTTTCTGAGCAAAATACAAAAGATAGCAACATATTATCTTTTTTTTATGTACACCATAATGCCTATAGTTCATGTTGGGATGTTGTTTCAAAAAAATGACGCCAGAGGACCAGCATCAGGTAGATTGTGTGTTTTTGAATTACTCCATTATTTCACCCAAAAATCTGAAATATATAAATATAAAAATAAATATAACAAAATATAAATGCAATGAAGCCTGTTTTAGGACCATGAAGACTCAAATTGTGACACTACTTTGCAGTATAAAAGAAAAAATCCTTTCATTTCTGCAAAAAAAAAACATAGATTTTTTGTTTATATTGTAAAGAATTATGCATCATGATAGTATTTGTTACATTTCAATAATTACATTAAATAGTGTTATTCAGAATTATGGGTTTAAAAAAAGCTATACATAATATAGAAATGAATAAGAATTTAAAGGGTTATGCTTAATTATCCATAACATAGTATTAAAATCAAAAATATTTTCTTTATTCTCTCTCTCTCTCTCTCTCTATATATATATATATATATAATTTATTTAATTTATTATTATTTATTTAGCATTTTTTTGGTGAAATGTGACCTGATTCTCAGGGGTTTATTTGAGCTCATATGACACTCTGATTGAAACGGCACAGTAGCCTGTGTCCATTCTGTCACTGCGGGAGTGTTTACACCACACAATTTTCAGCGTTTTGGCCCTTCATATACATGAAAATGTTGTTTATTTACAATGTTGCATTTCCAGCTACTGCCGTATTTACGTATTTACAACTCCGTGGTAACAGAGATGAGTTTTTTTCTGCTTTTAGTACTGTTTTTTTGTGTAAACATACCCTCAGACAGATCTGTGAATCACTATAAAGTTCCTCTGTTCTAGTAAGCTCTAGCAAACCATTGATCATTATGACTGCTACCAGTCTCGATCTAGTGTATGCTTGACCTATAGTATAGTTACTGGTTGCCATACCAACAGACTAAGATACAACATGACAACTATAAAAGAAAATGCATTTTATATTGTTTTGCGTGAAACCTTTATCTGTGATTTCTTTCTTTTTCTCTTCGTTAATTTCGTCAGGCCTATTTGCAAAAACTGTTCACACTCTGAAGTGCTCAGATGAACAAATCAGGTGTCATTCCTGCCTTTGCATGTGCAAAACTACTTAATTGTGCTGCTGGCTTACATGATTATGACAAAAAAACATCCGATTTTTTGTTTCTCCAACTCCGTTGACGTTTATTCTATGAAAAATGCTAAATGTTGTTTGACGAACAGTCCAGACAATGCTTGAACTGATGTTAGCACAGTTATTTAAATGTTGTCTGGATATTGATATTTGCATTTTTCTCGACTGATATCTTGGTACTGATTCCGCAGTCCAATTCGATTTCCTTAGTTGTGTTGTGTTGTACAGTGTTACCTCTGACAGAGATCGCCGTTGTGTGTTTGTAATGCTCAGAAAGAGAACAATAGCAGTGTCGTGACCAGTTACCGTTTGGCAAAAAGCATTTGGTCCTTATCCTTCAGTGGCTTCATGTAGTGGAGGTTTAATCATATCTGAGTGTGGAAATGATTGGATTCATCCAGTTTCCATTCTGCTGTAAGTTTATCTGTGAGCAGTTCTGAAGAGGTAGCTTCGATAGTAATAAACTACTGAATTTGCCACATTTGTCCGTAGGCTATTTTCAGTACATACAGTACGTAGCATTAGAAAGCATTCAGTAAACGCTTTTGAAACGTTTCTTGCTGCAGTTGAGGGGCCAGTAGAAGTTTTAATGTAGTTTGGGTAAAGTGTCCTTATTCTCTGATCACTGCCACCCCCATTTCTCCTGCCCACCCCATTGTCTGCGTGCAATATTTCATAAACTATCATGGACACACTATTTACCTGTCTAGTTTAAACCAGTAACATTCTCTCAGTCATGTAGGATAAATCGTATTATTTCTATTGACTATTAGATCATATGGATCATATTTAGAAGTTAATCTAGGCATTATTTAGTCTCCTTATGAAACCTTCGTCTACTTGTGGACATCTTCAAATTAACTAATATATAATATATATAGTTTTTACACATACATGTACATAACTTTATTTGTAAAGAATTAAACGTTTTGGTGTATGATCCACTGCCTTAAAGTGCTCTTATTATGGATTTTTGAAAATCTGTGTAACACAGCCCTAAGAGAACCAAAATATCCTGCAACAGGTGATATCTGAAAGTGCACCGTGTATAAAGTTACTGTCTTTTAAAAGAAAGTGTCAATTTTGAATATTTAAATCCCAAGCAAATTGTTTAGGAGTCGTTGAACAAATAATGTAAAAATAAATGCATAATATAAGAAAATTAAATTAACCTTGCATGCTTGTCAACTTCTTGTTTAGGACTTCCAAAAACCAAAATATGAATCTTTCATAAACCATAATAGGGGCACTTTAAGGTCATTTTGGTGTCAGTATTGTAGCCAACACTCAGGACCACCATTGCTTAGTGTTATTGATTATTATTAATTGCAGTTTCGGTCAATGCATTCCCTGCCAGTAACTTTGTGCCTTAACTTTATTATAAGGTACATGTTAGATTTTTTTTCCCAACTTTTGCAAACGGAAGATTTCTGTGTTAAGCATTTTCATAAAGTTTTAAATGTCATTTCATTGTATGGTAAATTGTCAACAACAGAATTAATTCATTTTGTAAAAAGCAAACAATGTACTTATGTATCCATCGCCCTGCTAAAAAAAAAAAAAAAAATTAGCCCATCTTTCTTTCTGAGAGTGACTTTTTCTTTTTTCCTCAGTCAACGTACTGTTTCATGCAATGGCATGTTGGTAAAAGACGATGAGAAATTAATCCAAAAGAAGTGATAGCCATTTACTATGCAAATGTGTTCAGTGCTGCATGCTAATGCTTTACCTGCCTCTGCAACTTAATGGCTTCAAATGGAGTTCAAATGGAATTGTGGGTCTTACTTGTGCAGGACGGTATTTGAGAGAAATACAAAACTGCATGCATAATATTCCATTTGCATCGTCGGATTAAAGAAACACTATATGTTTTTGGGGAAATAGATGTGTAAAATGAAGTAAGTTTTCTTTTGTAAAATAAATTTGAATGTAAAACAAAAGTGCTGTGATGGTTTCTGGTTTTGACCCTCTACTCATTTTTAGATGCACAGTAGAATCAGTGACATCAGGGTTACTTCAGTCAATATTTATAACAATTTACAGATCAGTAACAATTACATTCGTTCATACAGTTCCCTTTATAGCCTCCTCTCTCGTGCCTGTGAAATTGTAGCGTCTACTAGCGCCATCTGCTGGGCCATGTGTGCATGTTCACTACATTCATGATAAAAAAAAAATATATATATATATATTGAAAAAAAATTCAGCGGACACTGTAATTTCATTACTTTTATTAAGTAGTTTTATTCCAGATGCTGTCATTAAACCAAACGTGTAACAACCCATATTCTAACATTAATGATATTCAACTGAACATTTCATCTGTAATAAGAGTTGTTTTAAGAAATTAGAAAAAGACTATAAGTATTATTACTTTGTGGCCTCCACTGTAAACACACACACATATATATATATATATACACACACACACACACATACATATATATATATACACACACACACACACATGCAGTATTGCTGGTAAAGGTAGCATGTACTCTAAAAAATAAAGGTGCTTCAAAGGTTCTTCCCAGTGATGCCAGAAGAACCATTTTTGGTTCCATGGAGAACCATTCAGTCAAAAGATCTTTAAGCAACGATTTATTTTTTACCTTTTTACAATCTAAAGAACCTTCTTTTGCCACAAAGTACCTTTTGTGAAACAGAAAGGTTCTTCAGATGTTAAAGGTTCTTTATGGAACCATTTAGACAAAAAAGGTTCTTCTGTGGCATCGTGCAGCACCTTTAAAAGCATTTACATAGTGTAAACGCATTTACTTTAATCCTGAAATTACAGGATTAATGAAGATTTAAGAGGTTAGATTACAGGTTGACTGGTTTTGTGGTCCCACCAGGTTCTGGATGGGCTTCTGGCTCTTTTGAAGGGCTGGGCTTGACCACCTTCTCACTTTGGGCCCGGTTCTGTTTCTCCCTCTCTAGAGCTTTTTCCATCTCTGTGTAATAGTCCAGAGCTTTCCGCACTGGGTCAATGATGTGTTGCTGTAAGGTTAGCGGTAAGAGTTAGAAAACTTTGTCTTTAAACATCACTAATCTCACACAATTTGTGACTCTGAGAAACCTCTTAAAATAGAGTATCAATATATATATATATATATATATATATATTACCAAACCCACTCTGTAAAAACCTTACAAATATGTGTGTAGTGAAAATAAAACCCTTCGAAAATTTTACAATGATTTTCCAGAAACTTATCACCTCCAGACAGGGGAAAAGATTGGCCAATTCAATGAAGAGAGGAAACAGAACAAATCTGATGAATCCAGTCTGAGAAGAAGGTTTGGTCACTTTGTCTCGATCCATGAATGGAGTGACAGGAAGACCCTCCAACTTCTCCATGTCACTCTAAAAAAAAAAAGATCAAAACTCTTTGTTTTACATCAGATAAAATAAAAGCACAGAATACAGTTGTTTAAAATGCGCTTACATGCCAACATGACACAGGAAGAAATTTCTTTTTAAACAAAGTTACATATTTAATATTATATATAATATTTACCTGATTAAAGAACTCCTGCAGCAGACAGTCCAGCCATGGTTCTGCCACATCCATGGGTCTCGCTTCATTGGAGATGTCACTTACTTTAATCATGATCATCATCAACTGTTAAAGAAGACAGGAAGTGCCTTCAAGTGGATTGTCAGCAAGAACAGCCCTAAAAGGTGCACGTTAAAATATAGGTTTGATCACTGAGAATATCATTCTTACCACATCTCTGTGATCTTTGTTGCTAAAGTCGAACACAGGAAGAATGGCTTTGAACTTGCTGAGGATCTCGCTATGTCTGGTCATATCAGTAGCAAGAATACACCTGCAGTGATGAGAAGTTTGTCAGATTTGACCTAGTGTTCGGTTAGATATAGATATGGCTGTGGAGATTATAGAAGAGTAAATCATATACTTAATTATGCCCTCTCTTATTCTTTTGAATTGCTCTGTCGGCAAGTTTCGGAAAATGTTACTTTCACTCTGAAAAATAATTCATGTTGGTTTTTATGCATATAGAAAATGTGCATACTGTTGATGATGACCAATGGTTAAATATTCAGCATGCAAATGATTGTCAGTTGCATACGTAATGCATTTTTACATTAAAGAATAAAAAAGTCCCATAAAAGCTAAACAAATCATTGTGAGAGTGAGTCTAAGCTTAAACATTCAAAATATTAAATACCATGGTGATTTTTATCGAGAACCAGCATTTTTACCTTTTCCAGGATTTCAAAAGCTACAGCGCAGTGGTGATTTTCCAGTGGGGAGATGTCATTGTACCTCAAGGCAAGCTCAGTGCGTGCGTTAATCTAAAACAGGAGAGAGTCTATCGGTTTATTTATGGTGAGCGTGAAGATGTTCCTGGATCAACCAATCAGATTTGAGGGAAATATCTGTTTTAGGCTTATGTTCTCCACCCTTGATGATGATCAGCTATCATTTCCCACAGATTTTAGGCATACATTTTGGGTTAGGCTCAGGTTTAAGGGTTAGGATTGGGATAAGTCTATATTTTTGAACAGTACTGTTGATCCAGGATCGTCTTACTTTGGCAAAATCACAGCGACCATTGGTTTATCGGTCACTGTGGTTTGAACAACAAGGATGCTGATCCAGGAACCATCTTGTACACGCTCGACACACAGCATACTGATGTTGAGACAGCAGTTACTGTATCTCACCTGGTATGCATTGTTGTAGCCGGTGTGATCTAGATCGTGACAGACAGCTGAGGTTAACATGATGAGGAGGTCAATACTGTCAATCTTGCTTCTGAGATCTGTTAGCCATATTAGTCCATACATCTGACAAACAGATGGACCCAGATATTAGTGGATAGGACTTTTCCTGTTGGTCCAGTCAATAAATTATATATACATATATAAACACACACACACACGTTTATATAATGTGATAGAAAAGTCCTGTATTTATGGGTAATCTAAAAAAGTATTGTTTGAATGGATGGACAGATAATTGACCTTCACTGACCTTCAGTACACACACTATAATTGAGACAATTCAAGAAAACAACTGATTCTGGTCAAATTAAAATGAACATTTTGGCAGCAGCACTGTAAATGAAATGATGGCTGTCTGGGGCATGACATTTATTAATCAAGCAGATGGAAAAGTGGATAATTGGAAGAAATCCTGAGGCTGATTGCACACGCTCTTACCATCTGAGTGACGCAGAAGCAGTGCTTGAAATTGTGGAAGGGGATGTTATTGTAGCGTCTGTACACTTCATAAAGAAACTGCTGCAGCGCATCCAGCTCAATGTTGAAGGCTGAGATGAAGTCCAGATCTGTGTACATCACCTGGAGCAGCACCATGATCTCCGCGTCCTCCCATTGCCTACAACAGCACATTTCCCTGTTAACCTCTTAGACAGAATCATATCTTCCTGTATATTAACCAGAAGCTGAATCCTGGTTTCAACAAATCCACTTGGAAGACTGTTGCATTAATGAACATGGAGCTCCGGCCCTTTGCTCACAAGAAGTGCTTTTGATTTGTAAACCTCAAGCAGGACCATTGAAATTAATATGAGGCCTTTTGGGCAGATGAAAGGCCTGATCTCCGCCATGTTCTTTATGCTTAATTTAGAAGTGGTGTGCTTTGCTTCACTAACAATTTCCTATTCATGTATGACAGGTGCAGGACTTTGATGTGGTTACAGCTACTGTGAAGGCTACCGTTTTTTCATTTATTTAGAAAAAAAGTCATATCCGGGTTAGTTATTCATATGAAATTGTCAAAACTACTCTGTGTGTGAACAGAAGGAAAAGAACGAGTATGTTTTCTGTAAGCATGCTTTGGTTTGTGAAAAACCTACCAGTTATCAAAGGTTGGTGTTTTAAGGTACTGTCTCACCTCTTCAGAAACCTCCAGAGAACTACAAAAATGAATCAGAAGCAGTTATTTTATTTTATTTTTACATTTACAAAAAAAAAATGTAATTTTGGTAATGTCACCTCATTTGGAGGAACTTTTCCCTGACGTGCTCACACTCTTCGCGGGTCTTGCGCAGGGTTCTTTTATGGTAGAAAGGGGAGGGCTTGTGTGTGCCCTCTGACATGTCTTTAAACAGTCCCAACCAGCTCAGGTGCTCAACACTCTGCAGAGAAAGAAAGACATCATGTTAAAGGGCTAGAAATATGCATGTACTCAGACATTCATAATGTTTACTGATAGAGATTGTAAAGTCCAAAAAAGTAAAAGAAAGAACAATAACAAAAGAACGAAATACAAATACAGACAAAATTTATATTATAGGCTATATAAACACCTTTAAACAAGTTACATGAACAAAAACAGTAATATTGCAAAATATTATTCAGATGTAAACTTTCTATTTTAACATATTTTAAAATGTCAAGTGTTTCTGCGATGGCAAACCTAAAATGTTAGCATCTTTACCCCGGTCTTCAGAGTCACACGATCCTCCAGAAATCACTTTAAAATGCTGATTTGGTGTGACGTTTTAATAAACAATAATTTTATTAATAATGGTTTGTATTATTATTAATGCTGAATATTTTTTATTTATTTATTTTTTTGCTGTTTAATATTTTGGTAGAAAAAAATATATCTATATCTATATAAAATTATATATTTTCACCTCAAAATTCTTAGATGAATAGAAAGTTCAATGAACAGCATTTTATGGAAATATATAGCTATATAATTGTTTTAACTTTATAAATATCTTATATCTTGATATTTACTCAACTGAATTCATTCTTGTTTTCCTTAAAATCTTAAAAATATTAAGATATTTAAATATAACCATATTAATTACATTTTTTTTAATATATATTAAGCTATATAATTATGGAATTCATAAAATTCCCTTAACAGCGCAGATGGAAAACGTCAAAGCCAGTAGTTGAGCGTTCATACCTCCAGTTTCTCTCTGAAAGACTCCACCTGTCTCTTCATTTCATACACAATGGCAGGTGTCTCTGCTGCTTCAGTTAGGATTCTCTTCTCCAGGCTCTGTAACCTGTTTACATATATTTTATTTGACTCATTCTGGGGGGTAAAATAAGAGCGAGAGTTTGTGGCACATGTAAAACACAGTTTTGTGCTAGATTTCTGTTGCGACTCTTCTTGTGCTACCATCACAGACAGGTGTGATTTCTTATTTCTGTAAAATAGTAGTACATTTTAAGCATGCATACCCCTTTTATGGTTATTAAATATCACCAATATTAAAATTCGGATTTAATTTGCAGTGTGCATTTCAAATATGTCCCAACCTTACCTTTTCTCCATAGACGAGAGGTCAAACCCCAGAGCAACAGCCAGATCTGAATCTAAAGAGAGAGTTCCACATGATCCAAGTTATGTGTGACGTCTATCACATTAGTTTATTCATAAATGTATATTTCTGTCTCTCTAGCGCTAAGATGGAGAATACCTAAAATCTCACTGTTACAGTCTGCAGCAACCACTTCCAGTTTATAGCAGGAGTGTGGACTATTTGGGGCCAGTTGTGGGGAAATATTAATGATATTGCCTTTAGTATTATAGAGTTTTAAGATGTCATGAGGTCCTGCCTCAGCTGCAGCTCGGAAAAGATCTGTGATGCAAACACACACACAAACGTTTATCATTAATGTTTTCTCATCTTCATAATTGAGGTACATGTATAAACTTCCTCAAGCCATGCAATTAATGCACTTTAATATGAGTGATTAATACTGAAAATGCCATATGTTTCCTTTAGTCCGCTGCTTGGCACTTGGAGACTGACCGACTGTCAGCACCACCTGTGACTCAAGCTGTCTAACTGAAGTATGATGGTTTCTGACTCACAATCTGTGACAGACTGAGTCAGTACGGAAGAGATAAAGTTAATTAGCGGCCCAATAGTTCTCTAGAGAACTGGAGGCTTATATAAAAAAATAAAGCTTAAAATATGAGAGTGTTGTATTAGCTATCCAGGTCAACAGAATAGCTGTTCATATGAGCTTGTTGTAATTGAGAGGACTTGATTAAAGAAGCCTGGCTGTTGTCAGTGCCCTTGAGAATGAGAACAGTCCTCGAGCTTGTTTTCAGCAGAATAAAGGCTAATGAGGGCAGAGAACCAATTTGGTCATTACAACAAAAAAACCTTTTCATAGAAGAAATCCTATTTGATGTTGATACATGAATTAAACACTGCTTTTACAAACCCCCTTTTTACCTGGATATTTTATACATTTAATAATTTACATTAAATTATATTAACGTAAAGTTTATTTTAATCAACTTTATTATAATTGGTTCAGGAGTTCAACATTTATCCTATTTCAATAAACTGCTTTGCTTTGTGCTGTATTTCTGTGTGCACATCATCGAACTTGACATATTTTATATAAGAATATTATACATTTGATAAATACAAGGGTACAATTTTAGTGATACTAGAAGAAATATTATCGACACAATCCTTACCTTTAACATCTTGTGCAGGACAGTCAATGGGAAACTCAGCTTGTTCTGGTCTGCCATTCACCGTAAAATAAATGATTTTAGTTGCCATGTCAGGTGATGATCTGCTGCACTCTCACCTTTGCTGATCGATGAGCGTGTACGGTGTAACATCAGTGATTCAACCTATCGTTCATTCAAACCCCGCCCCGTTTTTAAATCATCTGTGTGGGGTCCACCCCCTTCATCCTCAACACTGCTCTGGAATATGGATACAAGCTAATGTTCCCTTAAATTTACCTTAAAGGTTATTCATTCTGCATCTGAATTAGTTCTTAAATGTATTTTATGTAATTAAATAACAACAATTAGTATAATGCTTTTTTTTGCAATTAGTAAAACGATTATTTAACCTGAACAAGCAAACTTAGTAAAATCACACTAATACTCAGGTAAAAGTTAACCAAGCAATACAGTGTTATTAGCCTAGTAATAGTAGTAGTGGCGTTTTAATTTAAGTAGATGAATAATGCTAATTAATATACATATAACTGCTTAAAACATTACTATAAAACACCAACCTATCATAAGAACAATGAGAGCAATGAATAAAAAAGGGAAATATTGTGGACTTTTAGTTTGTAGTGGACTTTTATTGTGAATTTTCTTCTTGAACCTCACCAGCTTCCTGTACGAAGCACAACGTGCGTGGTTGTTGGAGAGATAGAAGGACTCTGCGTCCGAAACGTATATATTTGGTTTATTAATCTTATATTTAATCATGACAGAAGGCAAATCATCAGAGAAGCCGGCAAAAAACCTACTGGCTCTGAATCCAAAGGACGAAGCAGAGTTTCAGAAGAAGGTTCAGCAAGTAAAGAATCGTCCTAAAACGGTATGACGGCTCACCATGTGGCTCGAGTTCAGCAACCATCATTTTTCTTAACGTTAAAAAAGTTAAATTTGGATATTTCAATAGACGAAACCTCCTTATCAGACACCAAATTGTTTACAAAGCTTGCACGTTCTTCAATTTATTTTTGAATTTATTTCTGTTTAACGTTAGTTGGTTAACTGAGTATAATATTAATTATGGTTTTCCCCTCAGGGTCAGGCGCTTTCTCCTGGAGTGCTTTATGTTGGCCATCTGCCTCGAGGATTGTTTGAACCTCAGTTAAAATCTTACTTTCAGCAGTTTGGCAAAGTCACAAGAATAAGAGTTTCCAGGAGTAAAAAGGTATGACGTTCTTGTAGCAAACAATCAGTTGGTATACATAGTTTGGTTTCATACATGCATGGTTTTTAAATTATATTAAAATTGTAGCTGAATACAAATCTTAAAGGAGTTCTGATGGAATATAAATAATTGTTAAATAAACTAATTTGAGAATTCTAATTGGAATTCCGTAAAGATACACATACGATCCTCTTGGATTCAGGAAACTGGTTAAGAGGAATCCTAAAGAAAACCTGTTTGATCCCATTGGGATGGCTTCCAAATATGTTTAAATAGAATTTAAACTTTTGATGGCTTTTAAATGATCTGTTTAACAAAATAATAGTGGCACAATCTGAAAATTATCTTTGGCATTTGTTGCCTTGGATGAGATAATTGTGCAGATAGCAATAAGGTACGTTTTGCTTATTGCCAACTCTGTGTTGTTGTGCAATGAAACCAATGTGCCAACACTGTAAACACAAGTCACACTAGTGGATAATACCATGTTTTAAAGATTCTAATGCAACTGTTTTTAAACTCTCATCTTTCATAGACTGGAAATAGCAAAGGCTATGGATTTGTGGAGTTTGAGTGTGATGAGGTGGCTAAGATTGTGGCTGAGACCATGAACAACTACCTTATCGGAGAACGGCTAATAAAGTGTGAGTTGAGAATGTAAAAGGTTTGCATGTATATTTTCTTGCATAATGTCTAAACATTCCTGTGTTTTGTCCTGTATAGGTCATGTGATGCCACCTGAGAAGGTCCATGAAAAGCTATTTGTTGGTTCCATGTTGATGTTCAAGAGGCCAACGCATCCTGCTGTTGCTCGTTATAACAAAAAACATGCAAAAGAAGATCTAAAGAAACTCGGTTCAAAGCTTTTAAGCAAAGAATCTAAGCTACGCAGGAAACTGGCAGCAAAGGGCATTGACTATGACTTCCCCGGATTTGTAAGTACTGTGTTAATCGAACATTTAAAGCAGGGGTGCCCAACCCTGCTCCTGGCGATCGACTGTCCTGCAAAGTTTAGCTCCAACTCTAATCAAACACAC
>JAUMHR010056917.1:0-18611 GCA_032361145.1 Enteromius fasciolatus | reverse complement strand
TATTCGTCGGTCACCGACGTGACGTCTCCGTTCCCTTCTTCAGGGAACGAGGGTTACATACGTAACCGAGACGTTCAGAAGAGAAAGTTCAGCAGATAGCATTTATTTGACACAGAACTAAATACATTTTAATGCACCCTTGCTGAATGAAAGTACTAAGTTGTTAATTAAAAAAAAAAAAAAAAATTCACAGACTTTTTAATGGTATTGTAAAAAATATTTTATTATAAAATAATTAATAAATATTAAATATTAAAATAATAATAAATATTATAAAAATATTTACATGGGTTTTTTTTTCAAAATGCTGTTAAATACTGTTCTCATGCTGTTAAATCACAATGCTTTATTTCTTAAGAAAACAGAAATTAAATATTGTGAATATAACACAATTCCATATTTCAGTAATATTTTAAATGCATGTTAACCTTGATCGCCCACAAGGATTTTTATCTCTCCGAATATATACAACATTTTGTATGCTTATTAAAGTTCCATAACGTTGCATATTTAAAACACAAGTGCTTTGAAACATCAAATGCACACACAAAAACCCTTGAGAATCCTGCCCTAAAACCTTGCAGTCCAGGCCTGGATTACTTCTTCAAGAATGACAAAGGATAAAGTTGTTATCGTCACTTTTGATTCTTGTTTAGTAGCATTTCGGAGGTACTGAGGGCTGCTTTGTGTACCTCAAGCCTTGTGAACCTGTGCAATCTCCACGCTGTTCTGATTCGTTTAACCGGTACGGGTTCAGCGCTGAAGCGTTTGCTTTGAGAACGAAAGAGGAGCTCGAAGATATGCATCAAACTCCTCAGGCAGAAGAAAGAGCCTGCTAGGCCACTTGTAACTCCACTGAGCGTGGAAAACAGTTCAGCTACCACCCCCCACCTTCTCTCTTGACCTGGCCTTTTTTTTTAATTGTTCCTCACAAAGTGCATTGTCTTGCTAAGCTCCAGCAAAACCCCCCAAAACCCCACAGCCACCCCCCAAACACACATGCATGCAGAAACAGACGTGCACATACACGTATATGCAGACATCTTGGGGTGTATAGCATCTGAGAAATTTAAGATACAAGTATTGGCACAGATTTTGATTACAGGAATCCCCAGCAATCTCTGCAGCAGTTCACACACCGAACAGACCAGCTACAGGAGCTCTGAACCAAAGCTGACCAGATGACTGCACAGCTGAGATTATGTATTGCCTTATTTAGTTCACAAATAGGTCTTGCTAGGTGACTTATTGAGCTTTATTGTCAAGGAGATAAACGTAAAGTAGCCAGCATCCCCATTAAGCAATAAATTAAAGAGTGTAACGATTGAACAAACAGACAAGAAGAGGAGGAATGAGATAGACAGAGAGGAATAACTAACAGGATCGGACATGGCCCCAAATAGTCAAGTAAAGTTCCAATCTGCAAAGGTGCTAACACAAGCGACACAATTTTTTTTTTTATTTAATTCATTTCCTGTTATCATTCCTCTATCCTGTCAATACAGAACAGAAAAGACAAAATGTTACTAATGCATCATCTTTGAAGAAAATTCAAACCAATGGAAATAAAACAATGCACATAAAAACATGACTGAAAAGCAAAAGTTCCTTTAAAAATATTGTGATTTACTGAGTTTAGAAATAGAATTAGACCTCTTTGCTTCTAAACTGATGTTATAAGAACTGACTTCTGAAGCATATTTGATAACAGATTGAATCATGGCCATAACCACCATAAACGCTGAGAATGAAACGTTCATCCTACTGAAATATTGAGAACAGTGGTCAAATTATATTTTACATTTGGTCTCCCCGATCTTAAATATATGGTTACACCCTGGCTTAGGGTTTGTGACCGCATCAAAATGCTCTGTGCTTGAATAAACAAAGATAACTTAACACCTTGGGAAAAGTCCAAACCACGATGGCCCACAGATTCCCAGCAACCAAACTATCCCACACAAAGACCCGACTTGCCTCGACCCCTGAATTCCCCCCTAGAGGCCAACATCCCATGTCCCCCCTCCACCGTAGCTTGGTACTTCAAACAGGACCAGGACTTACACTGATTAACTGGCTTTCTCTGCCACCCACCTATTAATGCTCCAACCTTCATTAACACCGGGCTGATGAATGGTGGAGCGTTGAGAGGAGGTGTTAACACAGCACCTGCCTGCACTCATGTGGCCATTTATTAACCAACAATGACCTTCCACATCATAAAGCTGCTGGCCCTCTATTTGCTGTCTAATAAACAGAGGG
Source organism: Enteromius fasciolatus (assembly GCA_032361145.1). NCBI lineage: Eukaryota > Metazoa > Chordata > Actinopteri > Cypriniformes > Cyprinidae > Enteromius > Enteromius fasciolatus. Next base: position 16,349 of record JAUMHR010056917.1, on the reverse strand, counting down.
TTACCCCTCCACCCCACCCCCAGCACTTTAACTCAACCCACTCTAATTCTTTATTGTGCTTTAAAGGACAGAAAACGTCTGTAAACTTGGAACACCTGGAATGCAGGAGGAGATGAGGATGAGACTTCAGGTGGTTCAAAGAGGTCATCTGAGCACACAGGCATACAATACTGCAAAAAACAAGCCCAAATATTACCAGGGATGGACATTCATACATTGTCTAAAACGTCTTTGCTCACATTTGTAGTTCCGGAGCATTTACCAAAAATATATATTTATTCCTGAGTCACTTAGCATTCACACTGTAATTTTTAAGATTGAACCCAGCAGCATTATACCACTTGGCACAAACTGATGAAGGGGGTTCATCCTGCATACACAGCCAATGAGTTTGCTGCTTTACATTTAAATGGCTGGTCAACATTCACTTGAGCATCTTGCAGCACGCTTTCAGGGTTCCAAAATCACTCCACCTTCCCCAGATCCACCTGTATAGATCTGCCATAGGTTACTATATATTCAATATGTGCAACTAAAGTATTTTATAAATACTCAAATCATGGTAGAAATAGTTTGACCAACTGAGAACTCGCAAAAAGCTTCTAAAATGTCAAAACATTGCCAAGAAATCCCCCGTTGCACATACAAACAAAGAACTGCTACAAAAAGATGGTGTTTCTGAAGCATTCCCTTAACTATAGTAGGTCCTCCCAAAAACAACACTTTTGTTCATTTAAATGTCTGTATTGCATTCGTATATTAGCTGAACAGCACCAAAGTTTGTTTGGAAGTCCCTGTTTGGTACATACCAAGGTTTGAATGCCAGAATTCATGTTTACCCGAACCGCAAACCAACCCTGCCAAGTGTTAGCACTAATTAAGGCTTCATAGGGAGAAAAGTAAGTTGTTGTGGAGGTTTTCACTCTTTTCACCATTTTTTTTGTTAAGAGCTATAGAAGAAAGTGGGAAAAATTGGATCAGAACATAACGTTAATTGGACTCGAACTCACATCTCCCACGTGAGCGCAACAACTCATTGCACTGGAGCATTTACGCGAATCACTAGGCTACAGAGGCAATAATAGTCTAAATAACTTTAATATTAGACCCTATGGGTTTCATAAAATGAAAATATGATGGACGGATCACATCTCGCATCTCACTGTAGAACTAGGCCACTTCTGCGGTGCTTGTTATGAGCTATAGAGTTTGGCCTCCAAGCCCCATTTCAGTCTTCCCTCTGCGGGCGAACGCAGGGAAACAGGAGAGAGTGAGAGAGATCATAATGGGCCCTAATGTGAGGACATATTTATTTCATTCATTAGGTGGAGTAATTGGGCCCTCTTTCAGTGTGGCCTAGGTTAAACAGCCGAGTGATGGATGGTGCTTTTGACAGAGGTTAGCCGGCTTCCGCTCTCACTGCCATTCTTTTCTTTGAGAGATGGCTCCTGTCACGAGATCAACTGGGTGTGCGGCATTCTGGCCAAAAATCGTCAAAACTAATTTAGGGAAAAGTCAATGAATAGCGTAGAATAACACACCGGAGCCCACCGCAACATCGAGGCCGCCCTCCCAAAATGGCTGTGCTATTGAGAAACAACCAAAATTGTCATTCTTTATGATTTCTGGAAACATTTTCCTTGGTATCAAAAAAGAACCTGTTACACAAACACAGTTCCTGTCATTATGTGCACTCCAAACCACAGAGTGTCAGGGAGGCATAAAAATACTTCCAGTGACCACAGCAAAACATTTAGTAGACTCAAAAAGATGGATAAACATTTGCATGACGAGATATTGGCTAATAAAAGTATTTAAATATATTTTTCCAGCTGAGCAGTGCTGTAAAAAGGAAACCGTATTCGTCATTCAAGGTTCAGTAACAAAACCACAGCTAGTCAGTTGCAGATTTTCACAGAAGCAGTAATTACTGTAAAGTTAGACTATATTTTAATAATGGCTGGTGAGTAATTTGAAACTTAATTAGCAGTGTTTACTAAGTCAAGAATGATGATAACAAATATCATAAAATATAAGCCCATTGTGGCTTGTTTGATTTGAGCAAGCAAGCAATCACTAGGAGTTCTGCACTACTTACATTTTCTTAAATAAATATAAAATCAAGTTGTTAAATTGCAGTCTTACACACATAAAATAGATTAATCCCACATTTCTTTTAACACAATGATGGCTTTTTGGAAAACAATTCAGGTACACCTGACTGTATTCACAGTTGCTTTTTAATTCTGTGAACTGACGATCCACTATACACCCTCCCCATCTGTCTGTGATCCTTTCTTTTGGCCGAATCCCATCTCTGGCAGGTGGATCAAACCATCGTTCGAGTAGAGGTGGGACGGGTTCTTAAATTAAAGCGGGGGTGAAGCATGGTTTCACAGCTCCCTCGCCACAATGCCCTGCCAGCAAAATAAATGCCATTTTATGCGTTTCCATAAATCCTATCAAATGAGTACTTTTCCTTGTTTTTTCCTCCATTTGATTTGCCAGAGCTGCTTCCTGCCACAGAGCTGGTCAAATGCCCGCCTTTAGCATTAACTCTTCAAAACACTCTAAGAATGTGATTCAAGATAAAGAAACAAGTACAAATAAATAATAGAGCTAATGATAATAAAATGTAAAAAAATTGTGTTCGATTGCGCAATTACGGGTATAACCAACAATTGACGCTCCACCGATTAACCCTTAACCAACAAGATTAATTTAATTCAGACTAAATTAGAATTAAAATTACTAATATGTTTTTCATGGAACCTTACAAAAGCAAACACCAGGATTCACATCACATCATGCAGGGGCAGCGCTTCTCCGAGCAGAGAGAAAGAAAAAAAACATTTTAAAGGAAAAATATAGGCCTAAACGAGAATTATAATTTTACTTAAATAATAAATCAATAACCAAAACTGAAAAAAACTAAAGAAAAACTACAACATGTAGCCTAGTATGCAAGGTTTCAGTTTGTTCATTGTTGTGCTGTACGAAAGGAGATGTCAGAAAGCGACCTCATCTCTAAAAGTAGCCTTGTTTCTAATGTTAGAAGAAAAAAGGGATTGCGTGAGATTTTCTGTGGATATTGGCAATAGCCATGCAGGTGTACGGCTGTACTGTGCGTACCGTGAGTGCTCAGACTGTCAGAGATCTGCCCGCAAACATTTCAGCAGGACCCTAAATTATAGACCCGTGTGTCCTGTATTTTTTGCCAACTGAACCAGCCGTAAAAAATTCTGTTTTAATATAGGAATTGAAATAATATGCAAGCGATGACGTTGGCGCCTACCCAGCCCTTACAAACGCTCCGCCTATGCCACCAAATGACGAATATGAAAACATGGATATGACAGTTTCGGACTCAGTCAGGGTGCAAGGACCTTAACCTTTTGAGGTTTGCGCAGCTTCTTGAGGACAAATCAAACAAATGAGCACCGTTTTTTTGGCGGGTTTTTTCAGTTTATTTTTCCTCCCATCCTGTAGCCTACTTGCTTTTTTGTTTTTGCTACTTTTAATGTCTAAATACATTATAATATATAATGTATAATATAACATTTCTTTGGGGGGCCGCACAGCCCTCCATGTGCTAGCCAGAGGTAGCCTGACTGCCATTAGGTACCGAGATGGGATCCTAAGACCCCTTGTGAGACCATATGCCAGTGGTCTGGGGTTCCTCCTAATGCAAGACAATGCTAGACCTCATGTGGCTGGAGTGTGTCAGCAGTTCCCACAAGATAAAAGCATTGATTCTCTGGACTGGCCTGCCCGTTCCCCAGACCTAAATCCAATTGAGCATACCTGGGACTTCATGTCTGGCTCCATCTACCAACGCCAACTTGCACCACAGACGGACCAGGAGTTGGCAAATGCTTTTGTCCAGGTTTGGGAGGAGATTCCTCAGGAGACCATCCGCCACCTCATGAGAAACATGCCCAGGAGTTGTAGGGAGGTCATACAGGCATGTGGAGGCCACACACACTACGGAGCGTCATTTTGACTTGTTTTAAGGACATTGCATCAAAGTTGGATCAGCCTGTAGTGTGTGTTTCCACTTCAATTTTGAGTGTGACTCCAAATCCTGACCTCCAAAGGTTAATAAATTTGATTTCCATTGATAATTTTTGTGTTATTTTGTTGTCAGCACATTCAACTGTGTAAAGAACAAAGTATTTAATAAGAATATTTAATTCGTTCAGATCTAGGATGTGAAACAGTCCTACATTTTTTCAGCATTCTTTTCAGAAAAAAAAAAAATGTAAAAATGAAATTTCGTTTTGTAACAATATATAAATCTGTCAATTATTCCTTCCTAAATAAAAGTATTCATTTCTATAAAAAAAAATGATGATATAAACCTATTAATACCAATGTAAACAAGTTTAGCTGGACACAGCATTGACATTTCAAAATGTTCAAAATAAATGTAAGCTACAAACTCATAAGTGTGCTTTTGTATAAGAGCTCCGGTCTATACGGGTGCACAAACTGGAGTAACTGTTATGTCTCTATACCTCTTCCTGGCTCGTTTCTCTATATTAGTCAGGACAGGCAATAGTGTTGATTACTCATTGGCCATTAGATTGCTTTCACTGCCATGGCTAACCCCTCTGCATCATGAGATTGCTTGGCTGAGCACAGGATTAGAACGTACTTCTGCCAAATCCCCCCTTTTTCTGCACCGCTCCCTCTCTCCTTTCCTCTTCCCCTCCAGGGTTCATGTGGCTACCCTCAGGTCAACACAGCACACACACATTTACAAGTGCACACTTAGATTCAGACAGTTTGACTAGCTGTACAATCACTATTACCTCATTTCCTGTGACCATTCTTTTACCCCCACATATTGCCAAAACATTTTTAATGATAGTTATTAGGGCTGTCAATCAAACAAAAAGATCAATTTAAATAAACAATGACATGTAACATTTACACATGCTTTTATCCTAAGTGATATATATTTAAAGGAATAGTTCACCCAAAAATGTGGGTGTCATCAAAATTCTGTCATCATTTACATCATTTAAGATATTTTGAAAACAAGTTTGGAACCAGGCTGTTTTGGGTCACCATTGATTTCTATAGTAGGAACAAAAATACAGTGGAGGTCAATGGTGACCCTCAACAGCCTGACTTTTACAGAATTTTCATTTTGGGGTGAACCATTTCCTTTAAGCTAAACATTTCATAAGTTCATGTATTCCTTGGAAATCGAACCCATAACCTTGAAGTTGCAAGCACAATACTCTACTGCAATAATTACAATTAATCAAATAAAGTGCAAAGCAGGGTTAGGGTTAATTAAAACTAGGAGAAATTAAAACTAAAACCTCTTTTTACTGGCAATTTACTATGATCAATGAATTAACCACTGACCTAATATTATTTATACCGCATAACCATGAGCAAAACAAGTAGACAGACAAGAAAAACCTTGTCTTTTTTCATCTCGCGCTCACAAAAAGCCCTTTCCCTGAAAAACAGCCGCCCTTAAAAAAGCCTTTCAACATCTCAGTAGATTTAACAGGTGTAAAAACACTGAGCTGGCCGATCATGTGGTGAGCTGAGCACTGGGAAATTCAGAATAACCTACAACATGAAAGTTAGAGGGAGAAAGAGTGAGCGAGCGTAGCATAGCGTTGCAGCTTAAAGCTCATTAACTTCTCTCGCTGGCACCTTGCTGAGTTTAAAAGAGCCGGCTGCCTGGCGAAGACACATCCACTGGCCTATAATCAGGTCAACAGCGACACTGAGCATTCTTTTAAATTTGGTCACTGATGCTTGCAGGTTGTAAAAATACTTGCTTTTGAGTGTCATTGTAGCTTAATGTGATAAAGTAGCCATCTGTCATGTAGAACAATGGGGGATCTTTTAGAGAAGTGGAAGGACAAGGCCGGCCAACAAAGAAGATGTAGTAGCTTTATTTAGACAAGACAGCATTAGTTATGAAAGTAGTGCAAAATATGTCTTTTAAAAGTCTGTTCAGACTATATAGACTACAGGCTCAAATGAGAGAGACACAAATCTTTCTCTATGCAAACAAACTAATGGCGACGTTTTAGCGAGCAGTCCTTTTGATTAACACTCGAAATAAAGCCATCTCCCACTGATTTGAGAAACAGCTTCGGCATATAGTAACGATAAAGTGCTTACGGGAAGACCACCACAAGTATACACAACGAACATAAAGAGAACTCAGTCCGGGCCAATTTCCAGCAAACAAAAACAAACACATCCAGACAAAATAATTTGTCTTATAATTGGATTTGTCAGTTTAGGCAGAGTATGGAAAAAGAGAGACTATGGATTTACCACATGTGTCAGTGTGTTCACACACATGCACACACACACTCATCTCCGGCAGAGGGCCGCTGGCAGGTTCTCCTACATTAATCTGTCACAGTTAACGCCGTGCCAAAGGTCTGCCATAAACTGATCAAACATAGTATGTGTATGTGTGTTTGTCTATGTGGATGTGAAGGAATTTTTACTGAGCTTTGCATCTGGGCACAAATGCACCCCCTAATGCAAACACACACACACACATATGCAGATGTTTCTTTGACTTATAAAACTGTCACTTCACACCTGCATGCATGAGCTGTTGTTCTGGCTGTTGATCGAGACGCTTCCTTTTCCCATAAGTCTTTGCACCCGGGCAGGAGGCTTTGGATTTATGGTGGACATGATTTAATTTATTTGTAAATTTGTTCATTAATTCATTAAAGTGTATGAATAACATAATAAGTCCAATAAATACCGCATATTTCAAATGATGCAAGGCTGAACATACAATGGTGCCGTGTTTAGCATAGTACATCGATGAAAGCTTTGTGTGTGTGTACGGGCACTAACATCCTAACTGTGTGCCACACACCTGATCTCCAGTTTCATGGGCTGAATACCAATGGCCATTTACCAACAGTGATACTGATATACATCATATCCATGACAAGGGGGCTGCTTTGAGTTTTAAGAACGTGCACACACACACCCAAACACATTATACATACACTCTTATCCCCTCTCTCTTTCTGTCTCAAACCTGGGGCCTTTTTTTCTACAGTCATGCACATATTGAAAGGGCAGATACACTGGGAATATGGCTCTGTGTTTATGCGTGTATCTGCCATGTTATTGCTTAGTAACCAGAAATCTACAAATCCAGAGTAACAAAATAGTGCTGTGAAAACAAAACATACAAGATGATCTTCCTGACAGACAGTGTTCCTTAGGTCAGGGCCGTGGCTTAGGGGTGGTGCTCATGAGGAAATTTGAGTTTGAGTCTAGACTCATACGCAGGTAACATTTAATATTTAGTTATTTTAGTGTCTTAAAATCATTTAAAATACATTTTTTTTTCAATAAAGCTTATTAATTTATGTATTTATTAATTTTCTTACTAAATAAAAGTCAAAATACGAATCCCTGTTGTTCAGAATATTATCATTAACGAATTTGAATGGGTTAATGCAGAGTTAAAAAAATACTCTTGGTATTGAAATCTTTGAGGCTGATAAATAAATAAGCACATAAATAAATTAAAAAATAAATATACAGACAGATGGACTAAAATTTTCCTGATCCTGTTCTCCGTTATGCAACTTTATAGCCTAAAATCATGTCCTTATAATTTCATGTGTTAATAAACTAATACTGGCTCTTAGAATCTAATGACAGAGTCTGAAATTGTGCAGAGAAGATAATTTTACAAGGGATTTAACCACAATTTGTGTTAGGAGACTTCCAGAATAAAAATTTCCTGATTATCTACTCACTCCCATATCATCCTAGATGTCTTGTCTTACTTGTCTTTGGTCGAAAAGAAATTAAAGTTTTTTCTGCATATAATGGACTTCAGTTATGGCCAATGGGTTGAAAGTCCAAATTGCAGTTTCAATGCAGCTTCAAGGGGCTCTACACAATCCCAGATGAGGAATAAGGGAGAAAAAATAAGCAGCTGCCAAAAGAAAAAAAAAAGTACTTTTTATATATAAGTATATATATTTATATATTTTGTTTTTTTAGAAAATGACCCATCGTCTCATTAGATAAGACTCTTATTCCTCATCTATCTATCTATCTATATATGTGTGTGTGTGTAAATGTTGGATGACAGCGGGGTGAGTCAATTATCAGGAAATATATATTATACAAGTTAACTTATCTTTTAAGATGGAGAGTGCAGGGTGTACCAAATGAGCTGGTCTGGGTGAGAAAGAAAGAAAGAAAGAAAGAAAGAAAGAAAGAAAGAAAGAAAGAAAGAAAGAAAGAAAGATTAGCAGACAACAGCTCTCCCAAATGAACGCACACCTAGCGAGCTCATTCCTGGAATTCCAGTTCAAGGCAGGCACAAGTCTCACCACCGGGTCATTTGACATGATTGACATCATTTGCTACCATTAGCCACCACTATATGGTTGCCCTCTGACCTCTGGTGAGCGTGTTGTTTGACACAAGTTTAAACAGTATCGTTTAATCTCCATGGGAAAAAAAAAAGCCCCTGAATCCAGACACAGCCTCTCAGATCAATCAACAATTAGAGATGAGATAATAGGGCTCTGATCTCGGGTCGATGATTCATCTTCCTCTTTCCCTCCATTTCCACAATATCATAACACACCCAAAACATTAATTGCTACCAGTGATGAGTATGTATTTCACTAATGTTTGTGTTGTGTGGTCTGGAATGTTGTCTGTCTTTTGACAGATTCTGACATTCCAGGGAAAACTTTTACAAAAACAGCTTTTACACACCGATGCAAGAATAAATCAAAAAGTGAAACGAAGATGAATGTTTTGCAGCCTCAAGCACATACGGCTGATTAAATCTGAGACATTTTCAACATTCATTTCAGCTCCGAGTTTAGAAATATTGAGGAGCTTGACAAAATGTGTTGATTTAAAGGACAGGCTGCTTATACTGGGATGAAATGTAAACATGACAAGATGACTTGTTCAATTTATAATCTTTCACTAAAAATATAGACACAGCTGCTCCACAGAAAATAAGACAATACCGATGTTAAAAAGTGAGAAAAAGTTAAATAAAACAAGACAAAAAAATAAGGTACGCTGTAAATATTAAGGGCAGGAAACTTTTTGTCATGACATTAGCAAAGAACCTAGTGTAAAGTGTTTTATTTAAAATTATGATATTGAAATAAATTGCAATGCGTGCATTTGGTATACGCTTGCTGAAAAGTGCAAGCTTGTATAGTTATTAAGACACCTATCGCTCATTAATTTGGAGCTGAACATAAAAAGACCAGATCTAGCCAACAAACATTTCACAAAGTAACATTTCAATCTGATTTCACCTTAGTTTCAACCTTATTTAGACCATTTTCGTCTGGTAGCCATTAGACATTCTCTCTACATGTGCCTCTTTGCTGAAAATCTCTTCTGCTGGACACCTTGAGCGAAAGTATTGCATGCCAAGCAGCCTGCTTTTCATAGCTCCTCAGAGGACCACAAGCGAAGATAAAATTGCAAGTAATTTTTATGATAACCTAATATTCAATTCAAAATTGCCCCTTCCATTTACAACTCCCTTTCAGCGCTAGAGCCAAGTACTCCTGGCTAGGATACAGGGCAAAGGAGGCCTGGTACAGGCACCAAAACACCTGAAGTAAATTAAACTCAGAGAAGTCTGAACTGTGACCCCCCCACACTGAGCAGCAGGTGTGAAACACAGGTTAACAACTGCACGAATGCCCCCAACCCCCCCAAAATCGTGCCCTGAAGAAATGAGGGAGGAAAAGAGAGAAGAAGTCAGGGGCTGAAATAGTTGGCGTGAGTGGACCTCGAACCCGGCGATAGGGTGACAATAGCTCCATGGCACGCACCGCGGGCCCCGCACTGGGATGTGATTGGAAGTGACTTCTTACAATAAGCAAGCGCTTGGGCTCAGGCACGGCCATACATCTTTAAAATAAATACCTTTAATAGAAAGGCTTCCTCTCCCACATGCAATCAATTTGCTCTTGTCCGTCAGTGCAGCCTCGGCCCCTCTTTAACCTGCTAACCTCTCCAAACCCTGGTACAAAGTACGAACCCTGAGAACGGCCCCCAAAAGAAAGTGACTTACAATAAGTCTCATCTGCTGAAAGTTCACAATTCTCCAGCGCTTCCCGCAACTCTGAATTGCTTCCATTGTTCTTCTTAGATCTGGAAGAGTCCAGGAAAGCAGCTGAAAGAACAAGGGACAAAAGCAGAACAGTGCTGTCAGAGCAGAACTGATATCAATTATTTATGTCATGCATAACATGTTCTTTCCTTGAGGTAGCGCAGCATACATTTGGACAGTTTAAGCACTGTAATTTAAGGCTGTTCTCTGAGCGCTGAGCTCGTACAGTAGCTTGATAATTGTTTAAATCTGTTTTTCCCCCAGAGAGCCCAATGTGGAGTGGGAAGAGGTTATTAAAAGACCTTTTCCATCCTGCAGGGAACGTTCCCCCCAGTCTGGGGAAGTGTTAATAACTACTCTTAACGTGATGGAACAGACTTTCCCCACCGATGTGCAGACGGTGAAAACCCTTTGCGCTAGAAACCCCCCGTGGAAACTAAACCGTGAAAGCTGTGCATGTGCGAGACACAACAACGGCGATCGAGAAGGCAGGTGCAGCTCTTTTTTTGGAGATGTTCCATGAAAGCAAAGAGGCCGGGGATAGGCGTCCTAACATGGCTGATCTCCTTCTCGCTCAGCCAGATGTCTCGGCGAGGCCGTGCATATGGAAGCACTCCCCAAAGCAAACACAAGAAGCCCCAGTACTAGCAGGAACCATCCACTGAGCAATAACAAAAAGACCTCACCCCAAACTGGCCCCCGGTCCACATCTCTCTGGCTCGCTTAAACACATGCAAGCTCATACGCACAAAAACACACACGCAGATGTGCAGGTTTGTAATGAAAAAGTGCCCTCCACCCCACCTCGGCGTACACACTTCAACACACCTGCCACGGCGGTACACGTTTGTTCGTTCCCTTGCACACATTCGCGAATACATCACCGTATCCCAGATGAAAAATTGATCCCGGCCGGATAAACCAATCTTGTAGCCAGCTGTCCTTTGATCAGCATACATTACTTCTAACTGAGGTCTGAGGGCCCCCTTTCGCAACAGCTTTTTTGTTGTGAACTAAGACCTAAGGACCGGGACGGTGCTCTCCTGAGGGAGGAAACTGAGAAGGCTACTATCTGTGCTAACATGCCCCTATATTACACCACTGATTTATCGGTTCTGAACACAGCCTCTAAATCGCTTTAATGAGCAGACAAGCTTATGAAGATGGACATGTGATCAAGAGCAGACCTTCACTCGTCCAGGGTCATCCAGGTGACTTAACGGGGCTCCATATGCACTCGGGTCTTGGTATGTATGTGCATTACTCTCTGTGTAACAAAGAAGAGAATCTACAGATTGCTTTAGACTGTGGATGTACATGGAAGTGAAGGATGAATGCTCAACATAAGGGTTTAGACCTAATTGTTTTATGTGGTATTGAGACATCTTTTACTAAATCAGAAGGATTTTACACATAAAAGAAAGGATTAATTAAAGTCAATCCACAGACAAGCCCAAGCTGTTGAAGATATACTGTAGGTGAATTGGCCAAATGGATTGTCATCCTTAGAGATGCTCAAGCAACACTGTAGTCCCTTACCTGAACGTCCTCCAAGTTTATCATCTTAACTGACCTCATATCTTCACAGTGTTAGAAAAAACTAGGAGGTTTTCAGAGCAGGCTAGTTTCTCTCAGACAGCCCCTGAGTGAGAAGAGAGTCCTCTAAGTCTTGCTCCTCCTCTACTGGCTTATCAACCAAGCGTTCAAAGTGGGCTGAAGATGTCCTGTAGGATAGGAAATTCAGAAATGAGATCTCTTCAGTTTCCAGTTTCTCCCAGACAGCAATGACACTTTTTTTATTTGAGGAGAAACATTTGAGACAAGGTTGAGCAATGATTAATGAAACCCATTTTTTCTTATGGACTTAGATGTACCACCTTCATCCTAAATTCCTTCCTTTTCTAGCTTGTACTTATTTGAAAAGTGCCCTAGGCTGGTATTATGACTTCCTTTGTCTGTTGTTGCCTCTTTAAGATGAATCGCTTTGTTTTCCCCAATTGTAAGTCATTTGGGGGAAAAGTGTCTGCAAAATGACTAAATGGAAATTTATAGTCATTAATAACCAAAACATGTTACACAAGACAGGCCTAGATGACCTCACAATCATCCCAATAACCATCTTATTTACTGACCAAAATCTGTCATCAAGTAAAAAGAACATGCAACAAAATTCAGTCAATTGTGAGAAACCCAATAACTCACTTATTATTTTATACACCATACTGGATTTGTTTGTGATAATGCCCAAGCCAAGAAAGGTGACTCCTTTAACACGTTCCAAATGAATCACAGGATGACCGGATAGACATTGCTTACAAGAAACGAGACAACGGGTTTTAAGTCTCATTACATAAAGAGTGTAGCGTGTAAGAGACTTAGTCTCCAAGCATGTTATTTTGCTTTGCTGCACACCGTACCCTCAAATTCACACCAGCCCACAATCAGGTGGGAACAGAGATGAAAGGGAAGAGACAGCGACAGCTCTGAAAGAATAGAAAAAGAGAAGAGGAGAAAAAAATACGGCCCTTGCAAAATTGGAAAAGCATAATTAAAGGGAGACTCCTCTCATGCCAAGCCATTACTGTATTACTGTGATATCCAAGAAATGCTGTGGCACTCTATAATCAAGGCCTGCTTAAACACGGCGGAGTACAAGAGTGGTATCAGGGAAGGGCAACTGAACAATTGAGAAACGCCTAGAATCATTTGCGCAGTTGTAAACAATAAAACCTCATGAATCTGTGTGTCAAACAAGGGGGTTTTTCACAGCAGATAAAGGTGGAATTCTCGTGCAACGACGGATGATTCTATCAACTTCCGACTCATCAAACACATCAGCGGCTTTTAAAAAGGTGAGTCACATTACCTCAGGTAGTATAAAGGTTAATTACAGGCTGTAAGGTTAGAACATCTAAAATTACACCTCTAAATACTAATTACCACATAAGAAACCACCTATTACCCTTAGCATCATACACAAACGGACTTTGCGATGTTATGAGCAGTGTTGGGCAAGCTACTTAGAAAATGTAGTGAGCTAAGCTATCAGTTACTTTACATTGAATGTAGCTTAACTACACTAAAGCTACTACCCTGAGAAATGTAGCAAGCTAAGCTACAGCAACATGGCAAAAGTAGCTAAACTACATCTAAGCTATTTTTTTTTTTTATTGAACCAACTTCAGTGCTACCTTAGTGATGAAAAATGTCATTCAAACTGATCGGCACATATAATTGTGCAATTATTAATTTAACAATTGTTCCAAACCAATTTGGCAACAAAAACAAACCTAATAACAAATAACAAAAGGTGTCGAGAGAGTGTGTGTATTGTAATCTGAATGCATGCATATGTTTAACTCAGTGCAGCTTAAACCACAGAACAAACAACATTATTATAAACTACTCTAAACAGTACCAACATGGCAAAAAAAGACCGTTGTCTCAGTCAGCGTCCTGAACTTCTCGAGGTACAGCTACGGTTACTCCCCCCTCGGGATCAATTCCTCTCCTTCCTCTGCCATCTTTCCTAAAAGTGTTCGTCCAAGCATGTCACACATCCGGTGCAGAAGGTGACGCTAACACCAAAAAGCTTGCGTGCAAAAAGTCAGTGAAAGAAGAAGTCACTGACATTATTGCGGACGGCTGCATTGGCCCGTGTATGGTGGTGGCCTCATATACTGATCTAGGATCAGTGATCTGTAGCGTCTGTATTTCCGATTTGTGCTTAAGCGTCAGAAATGCTTGGGAAATAGCTTGTGTGGACGCTACTGTGCTACTTGATCAATAAAATAGCTTCGCTACTGAAAAGATATTTGGTTGTGAAAATAGCGACGCTACCAACACACTACTGAGAAATGTAGTTAAACTAGTAGCGTCACTACTTGTAGCGACGCTACTGCCCATCACTGGTTATGAGAGCACATTTACATCGGGCCAAGGAGGAAGGAGCAAGTGAGAAGTTGGAATTTTGAGGAAGAGATCATTATATTGGGGACAAAGGGCTGCCGTACTGTTTAACACTTCAGGAAAAAAATTGCCTAAAGTTACGATGAAAAGGAAGTAGGGACAAATCTTTTCTTCTATACTGTGGCATATGTCCAAGTGTAAAAAATGTAGGCAGGTGGTTCTGTGTGGTTAATTCACAACAAGCTATAACATAAATATAGAAAACTCTACTTAGAATACTCATCTGGGGATATCAGTTGGCTGCCCAGATAAACACTGACTTGGGCAGCTTGAACCATCTAAGACCAGCAAACAAATCCGAGAAACTGAGAGACCCCTTACTCGGACATTTAGTCAACGCAGGGAACCCTTAAACAAAGCTAAATATTCATGAAAAGATTTCATACACCTTTGACAAGAAAATCCAATTAACAGCTTCACTTAAAGCTTTTACATAAATTATAAAAGGATACTAAATGGTGCAATGCATTATAATTGTAATGGGTGTTGTAATACATTATAAACAATTTTTAATGCATTTTACATACATGCTTTAAATAAAGTGTTACTAAAATTCCTTATGCTGTTTTATATAGCCTATCTACTCTATCCCCCCCCCACCTTTAACAGATCCATGGTTAAGAAAGCCTTGGTTTTAAACCATTGTACGATTCATGTGTTTTTTGTATCAATTAACGCATTCCCCAGTAGCTACATCCGTTCTCCATGACACAGATTTATGTCAGAGAAAGGGCCGCCCTCGAAACTCGCACAGGTCTGTGCCCACCGCCCCCCACACCACTCACTTTTTTTAGTGATCTTTGGAAACATATACAAACGTGACACTGAGCCCGAGATATATTCCAGGGCTGCATTCAGGCAAAGGAAATCAGCACCGGTCACAGGATGTGACCAAAGCCTTTCGCTCCCTCTTTTCTTCATTCTTTCTTTTTTCGCAGATCAATCAAATTTCCGACTATCTGAGCGGGGCGGGCGGAAGGGTCCTGATGAGGGCTGTAGAGACGGCCGAAAGGACAGAGGCCCTCCACACACACACAAACTAAAAAACACAGACCTGTAGTTCTATGTCTGTGCACAGGGGGAGGATGCCGGCTGTAAACGATGCTGGCGGGCTGGTAAAGAATGAGCCTGCAACAGGATTCCAGGTCCGTGGTGCTCCGTTTACACTTTCAACTCCTCCTAGCTTATCTCGCAGATTCGTCGGGATAAGAGAATTATGAAACCGCTTCTGGCATCTAAAGCTTCCTGGGGGGTCAATGGCGTGATGAGAGACAGCTATGAGGGGGCGGCTACTCAAGCCCACAGGCCCCCACGCTCTCTCCCTCTGGGCTCTCTTGCCTGAGCGCAGGACCCTCGTGGGTCTTATCAAACTGTAATCATCACCTTGGATGTTGGGCGGCAGGCTGGACGGGCGGGAGCAGGCTGCAGAGGGGCTCGCGAGCTGATAGCCTCGCTTCCGTGAGCTCCTTCCGGAACATTCCGGCTTTTTGTGACCCAAGTTAAAAGACAAAGAGCTTCAACCAATTGCAACAATCCCCTTAAAGGAATAGTTTAAATAGTTTATATTCATTAATCCTCTCGGAATTCCAAACCTGTGCAACTTTCAGTTTTTGTCCATACTATATAGCTATAGGACCCCATTGAGTGATTTTACAAAAGTAATTTAAACAGTATGAAAACTATATTCTATTGTGTTTGTCAAAACCAGGCTCTGGACTTTTTTATTAGAAAAGCAAAGATTCCGAAAAAAGCCTTTATGGAAGAAAAATGGTATTTGGGCCACATAAGCAGTTACGCAAGAATGAGGTATTAATCAAACAGCCATAGTTATATAATTATTGCATCTGTCAATGTAACATATGATGATTATTCCCATTCCAATTCCATATCCGGCTATTTCCATTTGTTTGCCTTTGAAAGAAAGCAGGAGAGCACTGCAACGTTATAAACAGGAGACTTTAGGTTTTCTGTCATGACTACGTCTGTAAGATAAGCAATAAGCAATAGCTATGATCCAAACTTTAGTGAGATTAGTATGTTTGGTTACATTTAATTTTGTTAGTCCACTTTAGACATTCTAATTACAACTTTGTAACTATATCAACTACATGTCAGCTAATTCTTATTCATTTGCAACTATACGTATGTCTACTAACTCTCAGAGTTGACTGTTAAGGTGCGTTCACACCGGACGCGAATGAAGCGTCAAGCGCGAGTGATTTACATGTTAAGTCAATGCAAAGACGCG
>JAUMHR010056657.1:0-18663 GCA_032361145.1 Enteromius fasciolatus | reverse complement strand
CCAATTCGTATGAATTTGTACGAATGACCTAAACATAACCCCGCCCCTAAACCTACCCATCACGTGGTTTTAGACAAGTCGTACAAATTAGTACGAATTGGCACAAATTTGGCACCTCGTACGAATATGTCCGAATTGCTCGTGAGATTGTGTTGGATATCTTCGTTCCAGGTGCCATTAAGATAAATATAATATTGTTCATAATATTTATTTGTTACAAGATCTTCCTCTGTACACAATGCAGACACCTGTAGTAGACAAAACCCATCAAGCGATCGACTATCCTGCAAAGTTTAGCTCCAACTATAATCAAACCGCCTGCCTTTAATTTTCAAGCGATCCTAAAAAACATAAGTAGTTGCTTCAATTGTGGTTTTTTTTAGAGTTGGAGCTAAACTTTGCAGGATAGTTGATCACCAGGAGCCCTGCTTTAGGTATTCCATTCATATTCACTTCTTTTTATTGAGAATCTACTCAAGCGTTTCAAGTGCTCCTGCCTCTGTTGGAGACTGAAGGAGATCATGCTGGTTGAGCTCGAGCCCAATACTTTGAGAAACAGCAGAAGACATTTTCTTAAATGAATTCCCACAGCCCATAAAATAGATTTTGGAAATTCGTCTAAAATGACACGACGGGGGAACAGGAAGCATGAATGGTCAAGGCCGTTTCCATTTTTCATAGCGGAACTAAATTATGGCAAAATATCCAGGCATTTACTTAATGTGTTGCTTCAGGCATGGCAGGAAATGCTGTGTTGATGCATTCGAGAGCGAAACGAAATCTATACGGCACACAACAAGCTTATACTCCTCACGGATTTCTTAGCCTCCGTGTGCCCAGTTTGTTTGTGCATGAGTCTGTATTCAAGCATGTTTGAAAAAACAATAAAATCCAAATCGTCAGTGAAAAGGCCCTTTTGTTAAGTGACTCCAGCCACAGGTAATCTGGTTTATGGTTTCCTAGCAACAATGCCCTTTCAGATCCCCTCCAAACAAACCTGACCGAGCTCTGCTGTGCTCTTCAAATTGAACTAAAACACACAGACCACTGTAGGATTTGATTGGAATTGCTTAATTAGTTCTCAATTGTTTCCTACAACCTGAAATATTATGTGTTTGTAATGTAAAAGTGCATTTTGATTTACATGTATGTGTTGCTCATGTCTTGCAATATCTTTATTTGCATGTTTTCCTTCAGGGTAAGATGGTGAAGGGCATGGGAGGGGCTATGGATCTAGTGGCCAGTGCTGGAACTAAAGTGGTTGTTACGATGGAGCACTCTGCTAAGGTAGGTGTAATCATATGAGACTGTGTTATACTGGCTTGTTAGCAGCTCCTCGATAAACAGAATTTTATATAGGGTCATTTGCATTTCAGACACAACGCGGCCATTTGTTTGTTTATACTCTGCTGATGAAAATAATTCCAAAAGAAGTTAAATTGTCAAGTTTTGCAGAGCACAGATAGTTCTGGAACGCAGACAAGCCGAGTGACAGATGGTAAAGTGTTCTGGTGCTGGGGTTGGATTGAGCCAGAGTGACCCAGAATGATGTTCCGGAAAAGAAATTCCATTCCATTTTGATCAAGTATACCAATTCTTTTTTGTAGCACTTTATTTTAAGGTGTCGTTGTTACACATGTTGCATGTAGTTACTTTTTTGATAACAATAAATGATGCATAATTACATGCAAGTAACCATATAGTAAGTACATGTAGCTTATCAATATTACTCATTGATATGTATAATGTATAATTACACTGTAGCAAGGACACTTTAAAATAAAATGTAACCAAAAATTTAAATAAGTCGGTAGCGAATTAAACAATTAAATGCAATGAAAAGTGACCCATTTCTGACATCTGCACTACTGTTCAAAAGATTTTTCTTTTTTATTCAGCAAGTATGTATTAAATTGATTAGAAGTGACTAAATATTTCAAGTAAATTCTGTACCGTCTACTCATCACAGCACACTGGAAACAATTTACCATATAAAAATATTGATAATTATAATATAATATGAAATTAATAATATAATATGACACTGGAGTAATGACTGACTAATAAATAAATTACATTTTAAAATAAAGTAAAATAGAAAACACTTTTTAAGATCTAATAACATTTCCCAACATTATTGTTTTTATTTTATATTTTTTGAATCAAAAATATGCAGCTTTGGTAAGAATAAAACAATTTGGTAAGAATAAAAATTGCGTAATTATTAGAAGTTGCTTGGATTATTAAAAGTGAACTTTAGAACCAAGGACCACTCGTGTCATATTTGTATATTTATCCACGTCATGCATGACTTTTTCTAGAACCACCGCTCAGTTTGAAAACTTCCCGACTCCAAAAATCCTCATTCATACCCTATCTTTTTTTAATGTCAGCACTTTTTACGAAGCTACTTACTAAAGTAATACAAGTGATGTTTCTTTCTCTTGAGACTTTGGCATGTCAGTTATCAAAGATATGGTATATGAACAGAATATGTTGCGTTCTGCTGTAGCATTCTGTTATTTAGGTATTTCTTCAGCATTTCTTGTAATTCCTCCATGTAGTTTTGTTTTAAAGTGATGATTGCATCAATCAGTTTTAATGAACAGATTCTATTGAGTCACATTGCACGGCACGTATTCCCTGCGAGAAGGGCATCATTATTTCCCGTGAGTGACAGAATCTCTTTTCCCTAAGCAGACAGTCGGAGAGGCGTCAGTATTCTGAGAAGCTTTCAGCTGTGCAGACAGTGCAATGCATACACGCCGTGTCAGCCGTGTATGCTACACCTTTTTGCAGTCTTAGAGGATAGTTACCTAAAAATGAACATTTACTCGCCCTCGTGTTTTTCCAAATTTGTATGCTGTTATTTTTTCAGTGGGGAACATTTTATTTTGTTTGCTCCAAACAGCAAAAAAAAAAAGAAAGAAAAAAAATACTAGGGGATGCACTTAATGTCGTTATTGCCTGTTATTAGAGATATTATGTATTTTTTAGATTTCATTTTTGGTCAGCATAGATCAATGTTATTTTAGTTTCATTTATATTCTACTAGAGTTTTTGTTAATATTTTGAATTAGATTTTGTTTTCTATTTTTATTACTTTTTTTTGTTCATTTTCATTTTTTTTTTAACGTCAGTACCATTTTTTTTTACATTTAGTTATTTTAGTACTGCAAACTGAGCTAAACAAAAATGTGAAATATTTAATAAGCTTAAGTAAAATTTTTGTTTTTTTGGTTTTAGCTTTAGTAAGCAGTACAAAAAAAATGATACATTTTTTAAGTTCATGAAAACAATAAATGGCTGTATCACATGCAGTTTTAATAATGACGCATCTCTACAAAAAAGCATCATGAAAGTGTCCTGAAATTGGCTTTTGCAGTTCATACCAAGTATTTTGAAGCTATATATAATAACTTTGTATGTCTTCAAAAGATTTGTAATATACTGAGTCACATGGACTAGTTTTTCTGCTGCTTTTGTGATGTCGTTTTGTAGCTTGACAGCCACTCTGAACTGTCATTTAATGGAAAGAGCCTTGTAAAGATTCTTCCAAACCTTTGACAGCATACGGGTTTGAAACGGCATGAGGGTGCACTTCACTCTTCCTAGAAACCGTTCTTTAGGTACAGCTTGAGTGGTCTGTGCAGCACATTTAAAAATTGTCGATGGACTCACTTCATGCTGTAAAAGAAAAAATTAAACATTATGTAGTAGAAAGAAATTCATACTTCATTTCTTTTTCTTTAGAAATTTGCCATCAGCGTGTAAATATTATTGAATAATAATATTGATTAATTAGCTATATTTCTTTTAATTTAGAATTTGATATAAATAGATTATCATGCAGCAGGCTGTAGTAATAAAACTTGTAGCGGCACTAAAAAAAAAAAAAAGAGCGAGCGAGACAGACATAGATTTGGATGTTTCGCTGTGTCCATCATCAAAACCCCATATTAAACCGAAATAACACCACTGCTCAATAATCTGTCAGAGTTCAGTGTTCCCATCTGTGAAATGTGCTTAAATTTGTTCCAGGGTCGTGAATAGTCTCGATTATGATGGTGGTGACATAATTCCCTTCACACCGCTCAGATCACATTGGTCCAGGCAGAGATAGGGTGAAAGACAAGAGTGATGGGCATAGAAAGACATGGCTGCTGTTCACATGCTGCCCTTGCTTTGTTGATGCTGGCAGTGGCCGGCCTGGAGGAAGGCTAACCGGGCCAGCTGCCTGCCCCTGGTGGGATAAACTCTCTGGACACGAGTAGAATTAACCACCATCAGCTATCTAATTATCATCCCCTGATCCAAAAGCACATGGAGTCAGCAGGGCCAGCGTATCCATTACGCCTGATGATGAACACAGCTAGCTCAGAGTGTTTTCTGTACCCATGGGCCGAGTGGATGACGGGGTGGTGCGCCATTCAGCTTTTAATTGATTCAGAGCGCCTTTGCAGTTCCTCAATCTAGATGAACCATGCAGTTCTAATTTAAACTCTAATGTATAAAAAGCAGAATTTAATTGGAATGTAGTGCGAAGGAGTTCATGTTCAGATGTTTTTCTTAAAAAATTTAGTCATAAGCATATAATTAGATGCAAAACACATGGAGTAGTTTTAAAAACAAAAATATTTATAAAAAAATTAATATGGATTAAAAAAAATTATATTATAACTATTTAAATGATAGTATTAATTATTAAATATGTATGCATATTTAATATTTATAGTAAATAAGTTATAATTATTTAATTATACATTTTTATCATATTTAATATGTCATATGTATCAAACTATATCAGTTATTTTATTATTTTAAATATTACTACTAACTACTTGTAATATTATTAATTATCAGTTATTAATTTCATAGAATATATACAAATTCTTTATAGTATTACTGTTATAAATTTTATATTATTTTTAATAATATTGTATTATGTAATTGTTATTATTTCTATTCTTTTTTTTTTTATTTATATTCATGTTATAATATATTACATATAATTTAATTCATTTATAATTAACAGAAGTTCTATCAATATATCTATTATCTATCTATTTATCTAGTTAAGTTTTTGGTAGGTCTTGTTAATTCAGTTTTAAATGAATCAATTAAGTTGAAATTCGTTACAAAATCGACCAACCCTCTGACTGTTCTCCATAATACGCATTAATGTACATTATAATTCTGATGTAATATATGGGTTTTTGAATTCATTGTTTTCATGTGCTAAAGAAACCGTATACTTTAAATATGAAATATTCTACTTTTTTTTTTTTTGTTGTTGTTGTTACATATTTTCTAGGGTGACAAGCACAAGATTCTGGAGAAGTGCAATCTGCCTCTGACCGGAAAACAGTGTGTGGACCGTATAATCACAGAAAAGGTGGGTTTTGATTTATAAGAGCCATTGATTTTACCTTTTTAACACAGGAATCTACTTTAATCAACAGCCCACATAGTGTCTAACCAGGCTCTGTTGGTAAAAAATAACATCTATTCAGCAGCTTATCACTTTATCAAAATGCCAGCTCGTCTCGGATAAAACTTCAGTCGTCACAGTGAAAAGCTGTGAAAATGGCTTTGCTCTTTTCTCTTAACGCGTGTGCACAGTCATAAGAAGACATGACGAATTGTTATGACACTGCACATAAGCAGTGCAAAATGGAAATCCAATTATTGGACCGACCCTAATCAAATCTGCTGATCGGAGCGACATTACATATCGACTGTTTCTGTTTTTTTCAAACCCAGAGCTCCTTAATGTGAATGTTACCTAATAATATTATCAGCCCTGCCACATGGCCTGTGTTCAGAGAGCTGTGTGCTGGAGACTAAGGATTTGCTTGAGTCTCATCAAAGAGCTTTACTAGATGGTTCAGGGGCTCTTGACTGCTGCGGCTGCTTTTATGGTCTGCTGCTGGCACTTGTTGAGCCGACCTCTCATCTCTCCAGCGGTGTCACTGGACTGTATAACAACACGCTTCCTCCGCTTCTTACCTGTTAGTCTTCTGTTTCTCTTTGTATGCTTTGCCAGCGTCTGCTTTTGTAACAATTACACACCGTGGTTTCCAATGAAAGGATTCTGTCAACATTAGAAAAGGTTAGACCTCTCCAGCTTCACTGCCACCACCTTCTGTTCAGCCTGTGTTCGTCATGCTACCCTGCTGTTCAACACAACCCCTGTCTGTCAGCATAACAAGCTGAGCTTGTAAGAAGAACCTTTCCTCTCTTTAACCCTCGTGTTCTCCAAGACCCCAAGGCCATTTTAATAGCTGAAGAAACATGTTTCGCATTCAGATAGCTCCGTGATACTTGGCTTTTTAATATTATAAGCATTTATTATAATGAATTATCTTGAGAACATTCTTTAAATAACAAAATGTTATATTTTGTCTGTTTGGGGCCACCGAGACTGCATTCATTTGATGAAAACATTAAAAACTGTAATGTTGTCAAATATTATTACATTTTAAAATAACTTTTCCAATTGAATAAATTTAAAAATATGTTTAGCAATTTATTTCTGTGATGGCAAAGTTGAAATTTTAGCATTATTGGTTTAGTCTTCAGTGTCACATCTTCATACATCATTCTAATATGCTAATTTATTGCTAAAGAAACATTTTTTTATTATTATTACTAATGCTGGAAACATGGAAATATTTTTTAGATAATATATAGGATTCAATAATTGAATTATTAAAAGAACAGCATGTGTTTTTAATGGCACTTTATTCAGTTTGATGTGTCCTGGCTGAATGCATTTTTTATTTTTTTTATTTTGTCCACAAACTTTTGAATGAAAATGTATATTTTTCTGCACTGTGATATAAGTGTTTATGTTTATAATATGTTTTATTTATGATAGAATGACTCGAAATACTAAAAATGTGTTAATATATGTAGAAATTACCATTAACTAAAATTAATAAACACTGTAAAAGTATGTTTCATAGTTAGTTTAGGTGATAATTACCCAGTACCCAAGTTTCAGTAACATATTTCTACATATTTTAATTAGCTAACATTAGCATTTAAAAAAAATTTCAGTACAAATAAGATTAATTTTGAAATTACTAGTATTATTTTGATGCACTGCACGTCAGTGAGACTAAACATACACAGTGACTCAAAAAACACACGCTGCTTTTACGAACCTCTCACAAAAATGTGATAAGCAAGAGCAAATGTTAAGAGCCAGAGAATCCAACTTAACGTATGTGGTTCATATGTTAGTTCATGGACTTATTTTTATGAGAAGATGCTTTCATTTTGACGTGTTGTCATAGAAATAGATCCAATACAGGGCAAACATCCTTGATTCCTAGAATGCATATGATTCCAAGAATGACTTTCTGAGCCAATTTGCCACTTGTCATCTCAGCAGCACGCATATCTCCAGCGATGGAAGTTTTTATATAAATATTGCTGGCAAGCTGTGATGTGATTACGCCATCCATCTTGCCGTTTTTGACTGTTCAATTCGCTTTCCCCTGATTATTAAAAAAAGAAAATAAACAAGCATGCAGTACAATATCTCTGAGGAGGGAAACATTTTTTGGACTGTCAGAGTTCGATTAATCCTATCGCCTACATTGTTACACATCCAAGCAAATCCTCCAGCAATTAGAGGCTCTCGTTCAGGTGGAAGAGAGGATGCAGAGACAGCAGGCCCGAGGCAAAGCGACAGCAAGCGTGCTGCAGTGGCAGGTTGTTCTCCACAGGTATTGGGTGAAATGACACTATGGTAACATTAGATCTGGGTCACATTGAACATTAAAGGGATAGTTCACCCTAAAATGAAAACCTCATGTCATTCTAAACCTGTAAGCCCTTCATTCATCTTCAAAACACAAATTAAGATATTTTTGCTAAATTCTAAGAGCTCCCATAGACAGCAATATAATTAACACAATCAAGGTCCAGAAACTTTAATTTTACGAAGCAACGAGATTAATTTTTGTGCACAAAGAAAAAAAAGGCTTAATTCAACAATCCATCTCCATTATGTCATGAGATTTTGAATAGTATTACGTAAGTGTTAATTACATTGCTGTCTATGGGATTGTCTGAGAGCTCTCAGAATTCATCAAAAATATCTTCATTTGTTTTCTATAGATGAAAGAAAGTCTTATGGGTTTGGAACGACATGAGGGTGAGTAATGGCAGAATTTTCATTTTTGGGTGAACTATCCCTTTAATAGGCTGCTGGTTTCATGCAAACATACATGAATTGGTTCAGTAATGGCCTTTAGCATGCACACTCGACCTCTTGCAGGTCATTGTGAACCAAATCACATACGTGTCTTGACTAACAAATGTGTTTTCATGTCTCTATAAACAACGCTGTGTATTACGTATTGTATTATTATTACAATAATAGAATAAAAAGTTATATTAATAATGTGCTCCTCTGTTTTGAGCACATTTAATCACTGCAAGCTGAATGAACACAAATGCCAAGAACTGCCCTAATCATTTGCAGGTTCATTTTCCTATTT
Organism: Enteromius fasciolatus; assembly: GCA_032361145.1. Taxonomy (NCBI): domain Eukaryota; kingdom Metazoa; phylum Chordata; class Actinopteri; order Cypriniformes; family Cyprinidae; genus Enteromius; species Enteromius fasciolatus. The sequence goes on along the minus strand of JAUMHR010056657.1, from coordinate 10,150 downwards.
TTCCAGTGTGGTCTCAGACTTTTAGATGCAATGTTTTCATTTTATCACATCACAAAGTGCCTGTGCTTTTTTTCACCACATTGCCTCTACCCCATCTGACCACATCCTCAAGGTCAGAAGAGTTCACTTACACATGGCTGCACATTTGATGGCACTTCTGTCATGGTCACATTGTTTTCCTTTCTCCTCCAGGCGGTATTCGATGTGGACAAGGACAAAGGTTTAACCCTGATTGAGGTTTGGGAGGGTCTGACAGCAGATGACATTAAGAAGTGCACAGGAACCGACTTTAAGGTGAATGACATAATCAATAAACTTCAGAAACATGTAATAATATTGAACACTTTGCACCATACTGCATGTATTATGACATTTCAAAACACATAAAACCCTTTAATACGTGCTTGAATGAAAACTAACAGCATTAGACAGAATGCAAGGTCATAATTTTGACTTCTGCTTATTTTCCTGTTGTTGTTTTTTCCTAACAGGTCTCTCCTAACTTGAAACCAATGCAGCAAATTTAACGGTTTTAGAAAAAATGCTCAAGGCTGTTTAGAGAGCTGATGGAAACCACACACTTGTTAAATCCCCCACGCAAATCCTTTTAGGGCTTCAACTGAAGATTTGTGAGGAAATTTCACTGAAGCATGTTCAAAACAACAAATATCATATAAGGTCATCAAACCATCACAATATATTCATCTGTTTCAATGATTTCTATGATTGTGCAGTAGCCTGAATGGTTGTTTTAGCTTATCAATGTCGGTTTATTCAAATGGATTTTTACAGTGTCATTAGATATTGAATGGAAAATATTGTCAATAGGTTAAACAGGAATTATTGTGTTTATTTATGAACAGTATGTCATCATTTCATATTTAAAATTCCCATCTGCCCATCTAATTTAACTTTACAGGTCGGATGCCTTAAATGTGTGTACATTTGTACAAAGCAATAAATGTGTATCGAGACCTAAACAATCTTAATTGTCTTTATAAATCCTTAAATGTGACCCAGTACCATAAACCTATTTATAACGGTCAGGTTTTTTTATTATTATTATTGAGATTTGTACAAAATCTGAAAGCTAAATAAACATTTCAATTGATGTATGGTTTGTTAGGATAGGACAGTATGTGTCAGAGATATGACTATTTTAAAATCTGGAATCTGAGGGTGCAAAAAAAAAAAATCACCAGGAATTTTACAAAATATCTTCATGCAATGATTTTGGGCGAAGAGAAAAATTTAAAATTTTGACCCCTGTCATTGTTGGCTATTACTACAAATATACCCATGCTACTTGATATTGTGGTCCAGGGTCACATTATTCAAGCTATATGACTGCATTTTGTCAGTTAAACACAAAAGATGATGTTAAGCTGACTGACTGTCACTATTTACTTTAACTGTATCTTTCCTTCGTTTTCTAATTTATGATAACAGTTATGAAAGCTCTGTTAATTTAAGTCTGCTATTTTGTCATTTGTGTCGCATCCGTTTACACTTGTTGCACAACCGTTTGTTCTTAACGCCACTTCACAGTTCAGACTCATAAAAAAATACACAGCGACCGTTTTCATATCCAGCGTGAAAGGTTAAATGTGAATGATGTACGGATCAAGGATTTGTGCGCCCTGTTCCTCTGCACAACGGTAATTGTTCAATAACATCAAATGAATTAATTAAATCCGCGCGCGCTTAAGTCTATACTTGCGCCCACGCCAGCACACGCACGGGAGGGAATAATATAGACATCTTCCATGCAACGAGCTTCTATATGTTTGTAAAGAGGCTGGTAAAACACTGGGGAAATTTTGATGTAGGAGAGGCGCGCGCCGTCTCGGGGGTGTGGTGATGCTCGCGCTGTGAACTCACGCGAGCGCGGGCGCTGAATACTAGAGCACTCAGAGCGAAGCACGGACACCGAGCACCACATAACCGACGGCATGGCTTCGTCTCAGGGGAAAAGCGAACTCCGTTATGCGGACTGGATGTCAAGTTTACCGGCCACCTTGCACAGTATCCCTCTTACCAATCTTGCCATACCGGGTAAGTCTTATTTTGCCCTTTAATGCGCGTATTGGAAGAATACAAACTGGACAGTGATAAACTGCTGCATATTATGCATAAATGATTGTAGTCGGGGTTTTTAAACGACTTAACTGACTGTTTCAAAAAAGTTTTTAGTAATATTTTAATAAACTCTTGTTCAAAACGCACATTGCGCTGAAAGGTCATCCAAACGTAGCCTAGATATACGGGTTCTGCTTATGACATAAGCTATTGTGTGACTAATAGGTTTTCGACATAAATATTGTTCCAATCTAGCGAGTTCATAATAATGTTAAAACGTGTGATTGAAATTAAATAGGACACTTGTTGCTCTGGGCTCGAAATCTGTATCTGCGATGGATTAAGAGACACATTATTATTACACGTGTGCCACAACCTTGACCAGATATAATATTACGACATAACACTGAGATTAAATATGGAACCGCAAAGTAATTGAATGCGCAGTAAAAGAAGAGTTTTCATATTAACCTTATACCCAACATCTCAATCACAGGCAATATTATTAATAATAATAATTTAAAAAACCTAAACACCTTATTCACAAGTGATAGGCTAATTTAAAAAAGCTTTTTAACCTTTTAAACCGGTTATTGCCACACATGTTTCTTTAACATGTAAGGAGCTTTTCCATTGGAAAGTGTTCTTTACAAGAACTCTCAGGAACTGTTCACTAGGTTGTTGAGGAACCCAGAATACGGCTTTGCAAAAACCCACTGTAGAAACAATTTTTTTTTAAGAAATAAATGTAAAACATCTTACTCGGTGCCAGTTACCCCAAAACACCTTTCTCGTAGGGAGCAGTCCCCATAAACATGCTTCAGCTGCACTTGCTGACTTAGATGTTACGTATGCAATCATTAAAAGAACTGTGTTTGTCCTGAAGTGGAGAAATAAAAATACATTGGAAGACATGTTGGAATCATAGGGTGCAAGACTGTATTTGTATACAGATGTTGGATGTTCACATTGCACAACCAAGGATTCATCACTTGTTAAGAGTTGTAGGAGTCTGTTTAAAATATTAGTTCACCCCAAGATAAACTAAAAATCTTAAAATGTACAAAAATGTGGATGAATTTGTTTCTTTGTCTGAATAGATTTGGAGAAATCTAGCATTTCTTGGTCACCAGTGTATCAAACTGGCTGATAAAAGCATCACAAAATCCACAAACGTTAGTTAATTTTCAACATTTTCCATTTTTGTGTGAACCGCTCTTTTAAACTTTTAGGCAGGTTGCACACTATGCTTAACCCTGGCTACACCTAAGGTTAAGCAACGTTTCAGGGGGTAGCAGCTTTTATAAGATACTCATAAATAAATACACATGAATTACTCACCCAGAGGAAAGTGTGGTCAAACATAAAACAAGATGACCCAGGAATACGTTATTATTAATTAAGATTACATAAGAACAGTATTTATCTACTGCTTTTAAATTTTTATTATGGCTTACATAGTTCAGAATGGTTCTGAAAGTAAGAGGTTTGGAGTTTGGGTAGCAATCAGCCCAGACAGCTCTGATTAAAACCCTTGATTAATGTCTACGTGGCTGATTTTGACACTTTGCCACTGGGACCAATTAACTGGCCTACCACCTCCAAATCATCCTGTTAGTCATCAATTATGGATTGTGATTTCTTGATCATACTCTACAGTAAGTGGCGTTTGATTGGGCTTTGGGGGCTTAAGCTCCTGATGTATTGTCAAAAGCCCCTGATCTTTTGGAATATGTTGCACATAATATGTGTGTGGGGTGGCCCCTTATCTCTTCTGGCCCAAGCAACGCCCCACAGTATAAAAAAAGTGGAGAACATCATGCTACTGAGACTGGTTTGAGCTGGATTCATCATTCCAGCAGTATTATTGAAGCAGTAGCCTACTTAAGAACAACTTGACCCACTGCCATCATCACTCTTTTTTTAAAACTTTTGTAAAACAGTCTTGTCGGCGAGGCTGTGGGTGGAAAGTTGTAGTGTAGCAGCTGTTTATCAAAAAGCTTTAAACGAATTAAGGCTTCGGTGAGAATTCTAGACACGTATCACTCCCACACAGATATCTTGCAAATCTTTTGAGCTTTTGAGTTGGTCTTACCAAGTGCGCTTAACATTAGCTCTTAAAGAAAAGCAAAAATGATCCATTAAAATGCAAGCATCCTGCCCAGGGGCTTGTGTATAACTGACACTGTAGGGAAAAGTATTTATCTGTCTATCCATCTATCCTTGTATCCATCTGTCTTCCCATCCATCCATTCAGTTATTGTAGAAATGCAATTATCATCTGCAACAGTGAAAGCTTATGTACGTCCATTCCTTCATCCATGTTAGTCAAGTCTGATTTTCTTAAGCTACTTGTAATACAGCATATTTTTCAGTTTAGCTGTACACAGATATAATTAGAGAAAGCAATGGTCATTTTAGCTCTTCAAGATCAATTCCAAAAACATAATCATTGATCTTTCGCCTTTGTCTCATGCATATTTCAGCAGTGCTTTATTTCAGCCAAAGGCACTTTTGCTCTCATGCTGTCATATTGTCAGGCTGCTGGAGGTTTCAGTGATTCTCCAAAAAAATAATATTTTTGTTTTTTCAAAACTTGCATAATGCACTTTGTTTTACTTAGTCTATATTGAGGACACTAGGAAACCAGAATCAACCTATTTACTTAATGCATGTTCCTTGTTTTCTCCGTTGCTGTGCGTGTTATTCTCATGAAAAATCAAATAAAAAATAATAAACCAAACCAACCAGCTACACAGTAAATCACAACGATACAACTTTAGATAATAAGCATAGAAATAATACAGTTGGATAAAACAACAGAGAACAAAGAACTATAACTATTGATTTAAAAATTCAACGCTTCGCGTCGGGTCCTGATCACACTGTCGGGGCTTATTCCTGCGATAACTACCGGCTGCCTGTACATTATCCCTTACATAGTATATGGAAACTAACACTATTATTTTGGGTGATTCCTGGACTTGGGCAGAATTCTTTTGGTGTTTGCCGTGGTTTTCTGATTGGTGGAGATTTATGTGCAGAATCATGGATGATGTAGTTTTTCCCCAGGAATTCAGCTGTTTAACATGATTATTTCAAATTGTAAAATGTTTTTGATGGCTTCAACAAAAGCATTCCATTATCAACATTGTAGTTCAGTAAATCTCTGTTTGCAAGTAATCATTAAAATCATATTCCTCTATAGAGAAAAGACATGTGATTATTACTTTCAGAACTAATGCACTCTATAACTCGCTTTTGATCTGCCTCCATATAACGTTCACTTTTCACATACCAATTTTTTAAGGTAAAATCAAATCTCACTCTACAATTTCTTGGAAATACAGCATATTAGTAAGTCTTAAACTTTCTAATAGCAATCCCTTCCTATACAATTATTTAAGAAAGCCATCGGCTTTAAACATCATCAAAGTCAGTATGTGGGCATATTATGGGCCCTGATATTTTTAAGCACTGCCACTCAAAAACTGCACCTCCTGCTGCGTGAAGGTCACTGTTTGCCCTACGAGAATCTAGTGTGTCTTTTATTTCCTCTATCGGAACTCTTTTTATAGTCATTCCAAATTAAGAGGCTCAAGTAATTATTGTCGCCTCTCAAACCTCTCTCTAAGATTAAAGATTTGACTGATCCTCCTGTTGCAGCTAAACATTGTTTGCTTGCAGCATCAGTATTGGCAGTATTTTGGAGGTTGGCTAGTCGTCCTCCACATACACACTTGCAAAACATGAATCATTCTCCTATTGGCAAACAAGTCCCCGGGGGGCAGACATAAAGCATACCATTACTAAACTGAATAGATATTCTATGTTCTGCCCTCGTATTGTACGTGTCGGGGGATCTTTGTCACTAAGAGATACATTATCCCTTTCTTGTGGACATTGAACAGTGTTTGTGTACATAATAAACCTGCATGCCTCTGCTTAGCGTCTTCGAAAAATACCTTTTTTTGCGGAGGCAGGCTTTTGTGTGGCTCTTATGCTACTGTGCTCTGCTGGATGGCTGGCTTGATGAGGTCATCACCCTGTTACAGTCACCATTGTAACTTGCACAGGCGGCAGGACCGGGGCAGAGGAATTGTGTCAGTGCTCAGGGTGCTTGTGCTGAAGTGACAGAATAAGCAGGACACCGCTGCTTTATCAGCCACCTGTGCCTTGAAAGTACGCAGGGTCTCACAGTTCAGAGACAGACATGGAACCAGGGCTTATTAGGTTTATGGAGAGCCGTAATTGATATTCATGCTACGGCTCTCATAAGGGAATGTGTCTCTGCCCCTTAATCATATTTAACATGTAATCAGATTTTGAGTGGCAGCCAATGATAGACGCTGTAAAAACAGAAAAATCTGTGGGTTGTGAGTGTTTAGCATTTTTTTTTTAATTTATGCCATACAAATGTAAACACTTTATTTTATGCAATGCATTAAACATGGCACATGCTGATTTAAAGCAACGTTGTATGATTTGTTCAGCAGTGTTTTGTTTTTTTGTCAGAAATCATTCTAATATATGCTGACTAATATATACTTAAGAAATGCATTCTAATATATACTTTGCATTATAATATTTTGCATTATAATCAGTGTTCAAAACAGTTGTGGTGCTCACTTTTTGTGGAAGTGGTAATGCTATTTTCAAGATTATTTCAAAAGTTCAAAAAAAGTTCAAAATAATAGCTTTTAATTAAAAAATAAACATTTTGTGACATTGCAAATAAATTTACTGTAATGTACACCTAGTTGATGTGTGCATACAGAATAAAAATATAATTAATGGTATAGACAAAGAATTTACCATGAATTAACAACAGCAAAGTTCACAGTAGGTTTGTCTTTAAGAGCTAAAAGTTATTGTTAAATTAATTATAGTAAACAAAAAAATAAAATAAATAAAATTGTAAGTACAAATAAAAAATCTTACAGGCCTCAATCTTTTGAACTGTACTTTTATCTAGATTTGATTATGAATGATAGTGTTAAAAGCATTAGTAAAAGCAAGTTAAAAATAACTAGTCAGCAATGTTTTGCACAATGTTTTCTTTGTAAAATTATGACTAATAAATAATGTATTTCATAATATATTGCTATTTTTTGTTGTATGAACAGTAAAGAGGCACAGCTAAAGTTTTCTTGATCTGTTTTTCATACAGTGTAGTGTATGTAATCCCAGAATAAGTGGGAAAACACTACTAACCAGAGCTTTTTGTTGATGATCCCGGACGATCCCCCAATTGTCACGACCCGCCCAGTCTAGGGTTGGCAAGGCCGATGACAAGGTGAATGAAAATTTAAAGTTTATCCCCTCTTATGTTCCAGCTCAGATTTATTATTATTTACATTAAGTAGGCTAGAAGCATATCTTCTGAAGGGGATCCAGACTTTGAGGCATCAGGAGAGCGAGAAACTCATCTGTTTCCTCTCCATGAACAGCATCCATGGGCAGTTATTGGCTAAAAATTTGGACTGATTGTGCATGCTCGGTTGAAGAACAAAAAAATCATCCAACTCGAGGCACATCTTTGCAGCAGATAATTGTTCTCTGAAAATTATTTTAATTACCCATTTTTCTCTTCTCCTATCACTCATTTCTCTTCATAGTAGAGCATTGCATTGCTTTGATGTCAAAAATTCCTACCCAAAAAGTTTCCTGCGGTGAAGTGTAGGAATTATTTATTTATTTCTTGACAGATCACATGCATCCAAAATGATTTCAATTACTTAAAGTTGCACTAGAGGCATGAAAAATCGTAATGGATTCAAACATCGAAGGCAACGTTTGCTCTTGTCTGATTCATCTTTAAATCTGTCCATCCGTCCAATTGTTCATCCATTAATCCTGCACTTTAGACCCAAAAGAGAGGATTTTTAGCCCGCCATGTCTCAATAAACAAGACAAGTGGAGAAGATTAAGTGACCAGACAAGAAATTGCAGTCACCATGGGAAAAAGAGTCACTTTTTCCTGTAATGATTATTTTTTTCCTGCTGAACTGAGAGGCCGTCCCCTGTGGTTGACGGTGACATGTTAATATTTTTTGATAAGTAGTTGCATCAACACACAGCAGCCTAAGGGTTCACAGTAAACCCTTGAACAGAATCTGCTGTATGGGTTTCTGTTGCTGGTTTGTTTTTGAGAATGACCAGCATGTCTCTAAGCTGCATTATGGGATGTTGGACAGGTAACCCAGGGAGATTTTAAAAGATCATATTGCAAAATAATTCAGGCTGGCCCTTATTCACCATGTCCACGTAAACACTAGCACTTTCTCGAACAGGAGTTTTGTGTCATACGTATACATATATTTTTGTTTGTGCTATAATTAGCTTTTTATTTATTTTGCTGGAGACAGGTCTGAGACGACTTTGCATCACAATTTATTGTTTCAATAATCATCTCTGGATTGCATGTTTTAAAAACAAAAATGAGTCTTTAATCCACTCTAATGTGCCTCCTCTCAGAGGTTCAGAGGTGAAACATGAGCCCAGTCAGTTGCTTTCATTTTGTTAAACTGTCCATTTTCCCAGAAATAATTTTCCTCAAACCTTCCTAATATCAGCTCAGTGCATCTCAAAGCAGGGATCTCATAACAAGAAGATACTCCTTTGCATTTAGCTGAGGAGCTATTAGACCTCCAAATAAGCGCACTGGCTCTTAACGGAGCTGTATAGTTGTTCAGTCCTTTTGAATTTCACATGGTTTTGTTCTCGTAAACATAATACGGATTAGGTGCAAGTTCAATTTCCTTCGTCTTTAAGTTTTGCACAACACCTTAAGGAGAAAAGACAAGTTGCTATCAATTATTTTTGTTTGTTTGTTTAATTTAATAAAAGAGAATGAGAAAACACGAGAAAATGCATTTAAATAGTAGTCTGTTTTTTTTATAAAAAAACGATTTACGGTTAAGCTTACAGCTCATCTCCTTTCACAGTCTCTGTTTTAATGAGACGTACATGGAAATTGTGTTAGCGGAGACTTCCCTCCGTTTCCACGTAGCAGAAGGCATTGCCTATGTTAAGGAGGGAAATGAGACATATACTGTTACTCATTAATCTGAATTTGACACAGGAGGTAACAGCAACAAAATCTGTATATTTCCAGGCTGATCTGTTTAATGAACATCCATTAGATATATGACACACGTTATTGTCATAATCGAGACAAATTGTTATTGAACTGGGAAAACTGTATCAAATCTCTGAGGTTTGTGGTTCTTTCTTTCTTTCTTTCTTTCTTCCTCTCTGTCTCTCTTTCTCCTTGGCTTATTAAAAGCAGCATCTAATGTCAAAGCCATTTGGACTGGTTTTGTTGTTGTGGTGATTGCTGAGATGTCGTTGGCGAGCAGACAGCTGTTTGCCTAATGGCTCTTTCCCATGGTGGATGTTGATGCTGCCTTCTGATGCAGAGCTACATTGTTTATTCATCAAAAATAATATTCGGAGAGTCTCTCTCACACACACAGGTTATAGACTGCTTAATGCTTTCATTTAATCACATTAGCAATGCATCTATTTAAATAGTTGTTTTGATTTTTGAAGATCAAACATAGCACCTGGCTTTGCTCTGTATTTACATTGAAAGCGTGCTTGTGAACTCCACGTTATTATCCTGTAGGCCCTGGCAACGCTTTTCCTCCTGCTGCTGTCTGGATGCAAGTGTTGGCTGTTGCATTACTCTGTTATTCCATTTAACCGTTACTGCCATTATATGTATTCTTAGGTTCCTGTTGTACAAAAGCACCGCAGAATGTCAGGCCATAGTAGATTTGAGTCTTTTTCAGAGCAAGTCACCTTAAAATCATTGTTCTCATCATTTTTAGAGCAGATGGCCCTGTTCCAAATGGCACATGAGATGTGCACTCATAGCCTTAGTAGTGCATGTCTGTGAAGACCACAAGACCTTAAAGTAAGAATATTCAGTAATCAATTCAATAACCAGCCAGAATATTCTGTCAGTGAAAAGCTGGTCTCTACTAGGTTTGGGTCGATAGACGATGCCATCGTCCATCGCCGATGGCCGATAGACATCACGATGCTGAGCCGGCATCGCGATGCT
>JAUMHR010056102.1:0-18782 GCA_032361145.1 Enteromius fasciolatus | reverse complement strand
CATAAAATAATAAAAGTGTCGGCTAAAGGAATGAATAAAAATGTTAATGAAAGAATTATAATACGTACATGAAAACTGTAGAATCACTGGACATATATTTGCCTGAGGCCCCAAATTCACTAAATCCGCCCCTGACATTACACAGCAGGTTTTGGACAAGCACAGCTCACATTTTTTCAACAAAATGTACAAATCCCATTGTCTACTGTTGTCCATTAAGTTCCTTATTTTGCAATATTAAAAAATGTGTCTTAAATATGCTTGACCTGTAACTTAACACACTTACAAGCCTTAATTCAAAGATATTTTACAAAGACACATCCTTACATGAACATAAACCTCTCAGTCTCGTATAACGATCATCGGAATGCTCTGGCATGCGTGGGATGTTGCCAGCTGCACTGTTAAAATTTGGGCCTGTGTTTGATCATACACTGTGTTCTGACTGTACAGCCACCAGTCTAACTCTGCCCCAAGAGTATCTAGTTACACATATACAGAACGAGAGCGAGCATTTATGAGGGCCACTATGTAACAGGTAGTTACAAGAAGCGTACAAGAAGAAAGCAAACACTCAGAAAACAGGCGACTCACAAAATAAAGGAAAACAGAGAGGGAGGGAGGGAGAAAGTTTGAGTAGAAGAGGAGATAAATAGTCACTGCGCTACAGAGTGCATGAGGAGTCGAGTAAAGGGCACAAGAGTGAACGGTCTGCTTTCATGAAGGACATCCCAGCCCTGCTAAAAGAAAATTCTACCTTATTATCCATCGGATTTCACCTGACTTGCAGTGTTGCAGGTAATGTAAATTCATTACTTTTCTTAATAAACACTTCTTTCTGTTTGATAATCTTTCATGATCAAGCTAAATTGAGTTCTGTGTAGTAGCAAGTCTGTCTTGTCTAGTAGTCTCTGTAAAACTGTCCAACTTTTTCATCGAAGTACTTCCAAATATTGTCTTAGTAGTAAATACTTAAGTACTGTTAAAGATTTACTTAAGTTCAAATTTGTAAATATTCAATTGCACCACATATTGGTGTTTTCGACATATTGTTTATATTTATACTCTGATATACATGAGCCACACAATTTACCATATACCAATATCTGTGTCTAATTTAATATAAAAAGTGTATTTTTAGCAATTTGCATATTCTATTTAAAAAAATAAAATCTCATCTACGCAGTCAAGCGTCAGATGTCACGTGTGTTTTGGCCGGTGTTAATAAACCTTCATCACATCAGGGCCCAGCCCTCTCAGATGTCCTACTACGTTATTTCTGACTGTTCAACTTTGCCCCACTTCTTCTGGCTGCAGTCATATGACATGGAAAAAGAAACATAAGCTTGACAGTGTCGTGGCTTAACTGAACTCTGTGACTTCAGAGGAATACATGTCCTATATCTGTCCATATTTTCAAATAGATGCATTTTTTCAGAATCTTATAACCTTGAAGAGACTTACAGGAACCTTGTTAAAGCTTATTCTCTTTGGAGCAATTAAAAGTGAAATGGCACAGTGGTGATTGATCCTAATCATTCTTCAATTCATACATTTCATGGGATATTTCCAGCTGCAGATAAAAATTTTCCCTGCCAGGTTTCAACCTCAAGCCTACATTCTCTTATTTTAAGAAATGCCTTTATTTACTTATTAGTTTAGCTGATGCTTGTATCTACATTGACTTACAATACAGCGGTCAGATGCACATTCAGGTTAAGTATCACAAATGGCACAATAGTGATAATTCATTGGTCATCTCTAGTGTAAACCTTTCACTTACTATCCCAGATATTTCCATCAGACTGCACCAACCAGGCTGAAACAACATGCAAACGCAGCACAAACTGAGAGTTTGCTAAAGATACTTTATAATGACCTCATTTATTGTGATCTCAATCCTCAGGCTGTGCTTTAAGCCTGTATAATGGCAGAGGCTCATCAGGCAGTGGCATTTCAGTTCACTGTCACACCTGATGGCATTGACCTACAGTTGAGCCGCGAGGTTCTCAAACACATCTACCTATCTGGAGTGACATCATGGAAGAAACGTGCCATCCGCTTCAAGGTCAATCAATATCTATCTATCTATCTATCTATCTATCTATTTATCTATCTATCTATCTATCCATCTATCCATCCATCCATCTGATTTTTTATAACTAATCTATCTATCTGTCTATCTATCTATTATCTGACTATTTCTAACTAATCTATCTATCTATCTATCTATCTATCTAAACAATATTTGATTTAATTTTGAACAGAATGGTGTTCTCACAGGAGTGTACCCCGCTAGTCCCTCCAGCTGGTTAATTGTAGTTATTGCAATAATGAGCACCATGTATGCCAGGATCGACCCCTCCATGGGCATGATTGACAGGATCAAGACATCTCTACCTGTGAGGTAACTTACGAATGCATTCATGGAAACTTAACGGTGGTTATGTGGTAAAGAGAAAGTGAGCAACGAAAGACAAGTGTATTGGTTAATCAGTTGAAAGTAGGACCCCTGAGTTCTATTTGTTTGGTTCATGATGGTCATAGTAGGAGGAGTATAACAGGAATAATTTGAAGAGGTTTTATCACTTAATGTTTGAAAAAAGCTATGACTATTCAACTTCCTTTTATGTGAAGCATTGAATTACCACTGTATGAAATGTGCTATATAAATAAACTTGCCTTGCCATATAAACACAAATGCATAAATCAGCATAAGCAGGTGTCCTGCATGATTAAAGCAACTTTAAAAAACAAACAGTCCTAAAGAACAGCGTGTGTGTCTATGGTTTAATAATTCGCATTTTAATATATAAAACATTTTATTATTTACATTTTTCCCCCATGTAGCGAGTTTATGACCATTCAGACTCAGACGGTGTTGAGTGCCATCCTGTTTGCTACTGGTCTGTGGTTATCAGTCATCTTTCTGCTGCGGTACATCCTGAAAGCTCTTCTGTCCTATCACGGCTGGATCTTTGAGTCACATGGCAAAATGAGCTTCTTTACTAAAGTCTGGCTGGTGCGTCTCCCATAAAGTAAAGTCGGCACATGCAGTTTATAAAGTGGCTAGTTTAATGACTTATTCTGTCTATTTTAGAGTCTTGTAAAGCTGTTGTCTGGTCGGCGACCGTTGCTTTACAGCTTCCAGGCATCTCTGCCCCATCTGCCAGTACCGAGCATTGATGACACAATCAGCAGGGTAAAATATTACCAGCTGTCAGGAACATATAATGCTGTCATGATTGCTTGTTACAATAAACCCATTATCTAAATATAAAAAATCATGTAAATTTTATTAATTATTTATTTATTTTGCATTGTAGGATTAAAAGCACTAGAAATGAAAAGAAATCACCACCATTTTTTACACAGCCTTTATATTATTATTTTTTGCTTCCCTGTTTTAGTATCTTGAATCGGTTCGACCTCTTCTGGATGATGAACAATATAAACAGATGGAGATTGTTGCTAATGACTTCAAAAAGCACCCTGCACCCAAACTGCAAAAACACCTCAAACTCAAATCTTGGTGGGCCACAAATTATGTAAGTAAACAAAGCCAGAGATCTTCTACATGGGAGGACTACCCTTGGAAACTCTTTTATAATCGCTGGTGAACTAACAAGCATGTCATTGTGTGCATTAACAGGTGAGTGATTGGTGGGAGGAGTACATCTACCTGAGAGGACGGGACCCCATCATGGTCAACAGCAACTTCTACACAATGGTGCACAGATGTCTTCATGTAGCATATCTCATACAGTGTAACAATAATCCTGTTAGGCAATTAGTCTTATCCTATTAGACCTTGATATGACCATGAAATGAATGCAGTTTTCATTCCTGTTGATATCCTTCAAAAAGGAAACAGAAAGGGAGTACATGTTGACCATCTTTAAATAATCAATAATGCTTTATTAAAATCAAGGTCAAGCACAGACACAGGTGGTTTTAAGGTTAGAATGACATTTGTGTGACCCTGGACCACTAAGCCTGTCTTAAGTCACTGTAGCATATTTGTAGCAATGACCAAGAATATATTGTATGGGTCAAAATTATAGCTTTTTTTGCCAAAAACCATTAGGATGTTAAGTAAAGATCATGTTCCATGAAGATCATTTGTAAATTTCCTATACTGATATTATACTAAAACTTAATTTTCGATTAGTAATATGCATTGCTAACATCATTTAGACAATGTTAAAGGTGATTTTCTCAGTGTCTCACCGTCAGAATCCAAATGTTCAAATAGTTGTATCTCAGCCAAATATTTTCCCTTGCTAACAAACCACATATCAATGAAATGCTTATTTATTTATTTAGCTTTCAGATGATGTATTTCTCAATCTCTGAATGAAAGTTAAAAACCTGACAGGTGACAAAACAATAGTGACGTTAGCAGGTACTTAAACTGAAGAGAAATTCACAGGAATTAAACATAAAACAGGTCCAATGGCGCCACCAGCTGACTAACTATAAGCAGTTAACCTTCACAAACATTTAAGTTTTCTTTCTTTTTAATAGCTATTGTTTTTTAGTATCTTATTTATTAAAATGGTCTGTTTCCATTTCTCGCTTTCCATCTGTCAGGATTTCCTCTATGTGATCCCTACACACAGACAGGCTGCACGAGCAGCAAACGTAGTCCATGCCATGCTGCAGTATCGGCGTAAACTGGAGCGAGGAGAACTTACCCCGGTACTGACACAGGAACACGAAAGCGCTTTTCCATCCACAACACTGAATCACTATGAAAAATATAAATATAGAAAAATGTCTAACCTTTCCACTGTTCTCTCTTCATCAGCTGAGAGCTCTTGGGATTGTCCCCATGTGCTCTTTTCAGTATGAGAGGATGTTTAACACCACCCGTATTCCTGGCATTGAGACTGGTAATCACAGCTTTTAGCTTTACTTGACGACAGACTTAAAGTTTCATGGCTTTTGATTTCAAACCATGACATGATGGTCTCTCACACTAATTTGTTTGTGCTCAGATTTCGTGCAGCATCTGAAGGATAGAAAGCATTTGGTTGTGTACCATCGAGGCCGTTTCTTTAAAGTTTGGCTGTACTATGGTGGTCGCCATCTTTGGCCCTCAGAGCTTGAGATGCAGTTTCAACGTATCCTGGATGACAAGTCTGAGCCTCAACCTGGAGAGATCAAGCTCCCTTCTCTGACTGCTGGAAACAGGTGAAGATGAGCTCACATAGTCCTGCAACTGTGTACTAGAATGGGGTCCAGGAGGCTTTAAGAGGGTGTTCAAACAGTTTGATTTTCTTCTGTGGATACAATACGAAGATATTTTGAAGAATGTTAGAAATCAAACCATTTTAGTTGCCATTGACTTCCAATATATGGGCAAAAATACAATGGACGTCAATGGAAAATGTTTGCTTTGTGTTCCACAAAATAAAGAGCAAAATGATGGTGAATAAATGCTGAAGGAAAACTTCCCCTTTAACACATATCCAGGGTTCCCTGGGCCAGGGCGCGTTTGAAGTACTTCAACGCTGGGGTCAACCGGGCGTCTCTGGAGACCATTGAAACCGCAGCATTTTTTCTGACTCTGGACGATGAAGCACATGGATATGATCCAGAGAACATACGGTCCCTAGACCTCTATGCCAAATCTCTACTGCATGGAAAGTGTTATGACAGGTAAAAACCATGGTATTATTTATGTATTTATTTTATATTTTAGAAAGTCTTTAAGTTTTTGTGTTCTAGTATTATGTGCTTTTGTTCGTTTTATTTAGATGCTCTTATATGCACTAGTATTTGATCTAATCTGCAAGCAGCACTTTTAAGTCATATTAAGAGATAATTATTTTTGCTGACCATGACCAGTTGCACATCTATGCACTGAAACACAATTCTCTCGCCTGTCAGGTGGTTTGATAAATCCTTCACTTTGATGGTCTTCAAGAACGGTAAAATTGGCGTCAACACTGAGCATTCGTGGGCTGACTCCCCTATCATAGGACATATGTGGGAGGTAAACAATGAATATTAATAACTGTATCTAATATCTAGCCTATAAGAATTAACAAACATTTCAACTTTCTGCTCAGTATGTTTTAGCCACAGACTGTTTCCACCTTGGATATACAGCAGAGGGACATTGCAAAGGAGACATCAACAAAAGCCTGGCATCACCTACAAGACTACAGTGGGACATCCCAAAAGCAGTATGAATTAACCCTTTCATCTTAGCGTTTGACATAGGTTTACATTTCTAATTGTGTGTTTTACGTAAGATCCTTTCTACACTGAAAACTGATTCATGTTCCTTATGTTTCTCAGTGCCAGGAGATTATTGAAGGTTCTTACGTGATTGCAAAGGGAATTGCTGATGATGTGGATTTCCACGGCTGCCTGTTCAATGAGTTTGGAAAGGGCCTGATAAAGAAATGCAGAACGAGTCCTGATGCTTTTATCCAGCTGGCACTGCAACTAGCTCATTACAGGGTACAAGCCATATTTACATATAATTCCTCTGCAAAATCGTGTCTGTATTTTGTGATAAAATGTTTAATGCAGGATTTTTGTTGGAGCAGGACAAGGGTGAATTCTGTCTGACTTATGAATCATCCATGACACGCATGTTCCGGGAGGGCCGGACGGAAACCGTGCGCTCATGCACTTGCGAGTCCACGGCTTTTGTAAAAGCAATGGAGGATGAAAGAACCACGGTCAGAGCAATATTTACACATCCAGCCCAGGAGTGATTATTTTAAAAGTTGGTCACTAGAAACTTGTTTTTGACTTTTGCTTGTTCACCAGACTGAGCAAAGGTTAGTGCTCTTTAAGAAAGCTGCAGATAAACATCAGAACATGTACCGTCTGGCCATGACAGGAGCCGGGATCGATCGCCATCTCTTCTGCCTCTACATTGTGTCCAAAGTAATGGGCATTGACTCACCCTTCCTCAAACAGGTGTGTGCAAGTCTGTTTCTTGAGTATAAAATATAACATACCTGTTTAATTTAGCATACGTCTCAAATACACCTCCTTTTGATAGGTTTTGTCAGAGCCCTGGCGCCTCTCCACCAGTCAGACCCCTCAACAGCAGCTCAATCTCATCGACATTCAGAAGTTCCCTAAATATGTGGGAGCCGGAGGCGGCTTTGGGCCTGTGAGTCCTCCTACAGTACACAACGTGACATTGCAACAAGTGTAGTAAAAAAAATAAACCTGATATTTTATCATTCTTCTTTCAAAACTCTTTATATACAGGTTGCTGATGACGGTTATGGTGTTTCTTACATCATTGTTGGAGAGAATCTGATCACATTCCACATTTCCAGCAAGTTCTCCAGCCCCGAAACGGTAAGCCAATTTCATTTCGTAGGAGCCAACGTGTGAATACATGATCCTGACAAATAAAATTGAGGCCATACATTATCCAGATATACAGCCTTGTCATTTCCAAACCAAGAACAATTACTATATTAGCGTCCACGTCAACGGACGATACGTTTATATAAACAACGCGCGCTTGATTGATGCTCTGTATAACGTTACAGCTGCGCGTGCTTTAAAATAGGAAGATTTTACGCTATTCCGGCGATATCGTTCCACTGTGTAGTTTGTGGTGATATTTTATTCTGACATTTTATCCTACCCGTCAGATTTTCCCACCCGGGCTTACTGCGCATGCGCACATCAAAATTGCATTCATAATTACTATATTTGCATTAACAGTAAGGGTAGGTTTAGGTTTGTTTGATGTGTAGACATTAATAAAACATGATTTAACAGGTAGCATTTTCTGATATCTAATTGCACAGCCTATTTTTTTCATAGGAGGTAGCAAAATCTGATAAGATAGGATGAATCGTTAGACCACCGGCAAATTTTTTCTCAGAACTGCGAGTTTATATCTTGTAATTCTGACTTTTACCCCCTCCGAATTGCGAGTTATAAAGTCCAAAGTTTTCTCAGAATTAAAATTTCTCCCAATTCTGAGAAAAAAGTCAGAATTGTGAGATGATAACTTGCAATTGCAAGAAAAGATTTGTGAAAAAAAATTGCAATTATATATTTTTTGTTCAGACAGGCTTCCATGAATCAATTTGTTTTTGTTTGTTTTTTTTAGATCTCATCTTTCGAACGCTTTAGAATACTTTTAATTTTTTGTGCTGTTATTGCTGAATTGGTAATGAAAGTAAAATATTAAACATCATCATTTATTTAAAAAATAAATAAATAAGAATAATCTTATCTTAACAATTCTTGATGCTAATGTAATAACCAAACGTTCAGGTGTTGACCAAACTGGGAATAAAATTAACAAGTTTATGAAAATGTTTATACAAAAAAGAAAATTCAGTCATCGTTTATTCAACCTCAAAGGTTAAAGAAAATTCTGGATTAAATGTTAATCCTTTAAAACTACAAGAATGAGGATTTATAATCAGTATACTACACTTCTGAATCTGTTCCTTATTTTATACTGCCTTTTTCCTTTCTGTCCTCAGGACTCTTTCCGTTTCGGGCAGAACATCAGAAAAGCCATGCTGGACATAAGAGTTCTATTCAACCCAAAAGACAAGATGTGACTCCTAATAACAGGAAGCTGCAACTTCAAAGCTGACCCAAACTGAAAGCACCAGTTTAAAGAAAATACTCTGAACAAACAGCAACTAGTAGCTTATGATCGTATTAAATAAACTTGTAAATATATTGTAGTTACTTATAGCCTAAAATGCTTATGACTCAGTGATAGATATTTTAGAGCAAGAGGGGAAAAGGAAGTGTAAAAAATATATATATACTGTACTGAATTGTAAATATTCTAGCCTGTAGTATTTTGGAAATGACTGTAAATATTTCAATTGTGCATATTTACTTCTAAAATGTTGAGTTTACTGTGCACTAAATTAAACTGAAAAATTGTACACATAAAAATCTGGTTCATATACACTTTTTCAAGAATTAAAAAAAAAAAAAACAGATTTATTGGAGGGGTTTCAAGGCATATATATATATATATAATGATTAGCAAATATGAGAGCACGAGAAAGTATGACCTTTGTACAGAATATAAAAACAGCTCTACCACAGAACAGAACTAATGATGTTCATGTGAGACAGTGAATATCATACAATATAAACTGCATCTCCAATGTTTAGCACATTCTTTGAGAAACATCAGCACCGCCATTCAAGGCAGAAGCACATTTCCCAAAATACGAGGACTTGATTTATTAGAGAGGTATTACCTTAGATTCCTTCAGTCCCACGTTTCCACCCAATAGTGGGGGAGGGTTATTTTATCCGACAAACGAGGGATAATACAAAAGTAAAAAAGCTATCCTTTCCCGACTCACTCTTCCTCGTCACTGCAGCTTCATTAACTATCGTTTCGAGGCAAAGATTACGATGTGAACTACCACATGGGCTGTGCATACTAAGAGGAAAGGCTAAAACACACCATGGCTAAGTATGAAACCGCAGGTGATGTGCGAGCAGAAGAAATCTGGAAGTAATCAACAGTA
Source organism: Enteromius fasciolatus (assembly GCA_032361145.1). Classification (NCBI taxonomy): domain Eukaryota; kingdom Metazoa; phylum Chordata; class Actinopteri; order Cypriniformes; family Cyprinidae; genus Enteromius; species Enteromius fasciolatus. The sequence continues at coordinate 9,276 of JAUMHR010056102.1, read as the reverse complement.
TCAGAGAAGAATTATACTATTAATTATTCGTTCTACTTAGAAGCTGCCTCACAATCAGGTGCATGTACGGTTAATGTAACAGAAAACTATAGACATAAAAAGGCAATCAAATTTTCTTTGTTAAATGTTCTTCTGCTTTATAACCGTGTCCATGGAGAGGAATCTGCCCGAAGGCCAAGGTGGGCAGACGTTTTATATATCATTACGCTGATATATTTCAGGTGAGGCTAGAGTACTCTAGCCGTTCGGGCCGCTCAGGGGTCACGGGGTCAGGTTTAAGACGTGGCTCCCGGGGTGGTGTTGACATTCTGTGTGGCCACTTGCGGTGCGACTTCGATGATACGGGGTTTGTCAATGATGCGTGCCGTACGGTTGCCTTTCTCTACGATGCCGATGATCCATGCCTGGTGACCCTCGCCGTATTTGGGAGATTTGATCTCGGCGCAAAAACGGGCCGCTTGCTCACGTGGAAGACAGATGAGCAAACCTCCTACAGAAAAATACAAGAGAAAAGAGAACGTTTAAGATTCAGACTAATGTGAATGTGTAATGATAGCTTATTAAGAACACCGGGATAAAATGCATATACAATTTTAATCTAAAACACATTTTAATCTAAAAATAATAAATAAAGAAGCGGATTGAAGAAAAGCCATAGCATGATGAACAAAGAGCCCTAAAAGTTTAAAAAGTAAAAAAAAAAAAAAAAGTTTCTCTCACAGCCAATCAGTATATTGGAATGATTTCTGAAGGATCACATGACACTGAAAACTGAGGTAATGATTCTGAAAGTTACATTTTACATTTTAAAATATAAATGGAAAATATTTATTATTATAAATGGAATATAAATGGAAATATAAATGGAAACTATTTAATATTATTAGTTTTACTGTATTTTTTAACAAATAAATGCAGTCTTTTGAAGCATAAAAGATTTTTTTAACAACTCTTACCAACACCAAACTTTTAATGGTACTGCACTGTATATAATTACATTTGTTCTACAATAGTTGAAAAAAAATGTTTTTGGTTTATTAGATTTTATTTTAGTTTTTTTAAACAATTATATATTAAATATTGTTTTTTCACTTATTTGTATTATTTCATTTTATTACATTTCATTTATTACTACTTTTGTATTATTACTATTCTCATCATGCATAAAATGTGGAAAATGTATTTAAATTAATTTTTTTTTATTATAGTTTATTTAAAATGTATTAATTATACTGTTTTTATTATGTGTACAATGTAAAATGTGAAAACTTAATTTAAAATAAATACAACATTTTCCTATTTTCTACATTGTTTTTTAATTTTATTAGATTTTTTAATTGCGTATTTTTATTTTTCATATATAAAATGCATACGTTTTTTATTAAACTAGAATTTCAAATTATATTTGCTTTTTTCCCATTTGTTATCATTATTTCATTTTCATGATGGTGTACAAAATTCATTGCATAAATAAATGGCATTTTTTAAGGAGCGACACAGGTCTGATCTTATACCTGAGGTCTCTGGGCAGGTGCCGTGCATAAGGCCAAACATGTTCCCGCAAGCTTTGCTGACGGCCGCCATCTTGGCGAGAACCGGTAAATTGTGAATGACGAAGGACACCTCTGTTTGCTGCTGTCGAGCCAGATTCTGAGCATGACCGAGGATCCCAAACCCTGTGATGTCAGTTGCTGCGTGTGCATTGAAGGTGTGCATCAGCCCGGCCGCTAGACAGAGACAAACACAAAGATCAAAATTTGCTAGAAGAACCTGTTTTTTTATGAGCCGCACACACGTGCATCACATACTGACCTGTTCTATTGAGTCGAGCCATGTTGAGCATGGCCTCCTGATAAGCCAGTTCGACATCCTCCTGAGTGACCACCAACTTTATCTTATTCCATTTCTCTGGCTGAGACCGAAAGGAAAAAAGTTAAACTCTGTCCAAACCATAATATAAAACAACAAATGTCCAAAACACTCACAATGTCCAGCCATTGGTGCACTGCGACTGCCACTTGTGTTCCTAGAGGTTTGGTAAGAACCAGCACGTCCCCTGGTACTGCGTTATCTGGCCTATAAACACATGCACACAAACTTAGAGGAGCGGACAGACATGCTGCTTGATTAGGACCACATAATTGAGTATATAAAAGCACTTACATAATGAACTCATTAGGTTGGCACACTGTTGTAGCCACGCCCCCCAGGACTATCCAAGGATTGATAACAGTCTGACCTCCTGTAACAGAGGTTCCCGCCTCCTCAGATGCATCCTTAAACCCCTGAATGATCAGAGGCATGACCTTATCACGCTCCTACAAAACACAAACACAATGTAATTTCCGTTTTGAATGTCTATGTCATTATTTATTTATTCAGTTTTTAACGGCATGCGTGCATCAAGGCTGTTCTCATGGTGATCTTTCAATGATTTATATAAGGTACACACTTATAAAAGACATTTCAGATGTACCCTATGTTAATTAATTTCTCTTCACATAACAGCTTATTGAAAATACGCAAAGTAATGTTTTTTAAGTATCATATTTGATCTATCAGTAATTTTAGATTTTTCGCTTGAAACTTGAAACGCATCTCATTAGCACTAAAGGCTTTTTCCTCTCCTCTATCTCACCTTCTCTGTGAGTTTGTTGCTGACGCCAAGAAGCATCAGCATGTTATCACACTCCGTTACTCCCATGGCGTACAGATCACTCAGCACATTGGCACAAGCAATTCTCCCCTGGAAATTAATGAAAAAGCATAAGAGTGAGACACATTTTCAGTTTATGATGCATTTGCTATATTATGGCATGCTAAAGCAAGTTTACCATCATGTATGGGTCGTCCACTATGGGGTATATGTAGTCTGTGGTCTGCACAAGTGACAAGCCTCCATGTCTCAATGGAATCACACAGGTGTCCATACCAATGCCTGTTTTAAATTAACATAGTTTTGCCTTTAAAAATCTTAAGAAAGCTTAATTTCCAGCTGTGAGTGTGTGTGTATAGTTGGGTACCTAATCTGGGCATTACAGCCCCGAGGAACTGCTCATCTTCCTGATAATGGTTTTCCTGCAGGGATTCCAGAAGTTTCTGGAGAACATCTTGAGGGACTTTGCAGCCCGTTCCCTTGAGCTCTGTGAAGCGTGTTAGTCTGAAGTTCTTGTCGAGTTCATAACTCTCCGGGTTAAAAGATTCCCGCACCGACATGTTTTAAAAAACCTCACTGACACACGCACTGGCCAACACACCACCTTCACACTACGGCAAAGACAACCTGCAGAAGAAATAAAGAAACAAGTTGGGTAAAAGGATACAAAATGAGGACATTAAGTGCGACGATGCAAACAACATGAAACGGGTCATAATAATAAATATAGTATAAATACTGTTCCACCTCAAACTTGAATCAAAGTAATGCAAAAGGATGTACATTTTGAACAAATGTCTTTGCACGGATGCTCAGAAGTGATCCTCCCCTTTAAATACATCACTTCTGTTCAAAGCTCTTGCTGAGATTAATTCACTGTGCAGCCTGCTTTGTTTACATTGCCACATGTTCCTGTTTAACTGTCCTGCTCATTGCTGCATACGGAACCAAACGCGACTAAAACATACATATATAACGCATTCAACTATTAACTTAGACGTTATTTCCTGTGATTATTAATGTGCTGTTTAAAAAACGGATTATGTAATTCATTTCTATGAGTAAATAAGTGGTTTTTGGGGTCTTTGGATTCTATAGTTCGAGCTAGACTTATGTGGCGCGCGCTCTCTGTCCAAGACAGATTCTTCTTAGTGATTCGGTTCGTTTGAAGAGTTCGCTTAAGTGAACCGGTTGGAAAACGATTTAACGACTCGTTTTTAGCCATCATCCCAAAAGTTCCGCAGAAGTGTATTGATTGAGCACAACAAATATATATCATGTATAATGGCCATTCAGAAACTAGCTAACGTTAATACAGTAAAGAGAGCAAAACATACATATAGTTTGTTATATTGTTTCTCTTTTTCATCCATATTTGTTATTCTGGATAACAAACATATTGTTTTAAGCGAAAAATAAGGGCGTGTCTTTACAGACTTGCATTTATGAATGCAAAGATGAAAAAAAAAGTTAACAATATCACTCACAGATCAATCAAATACAATTGCTTGCAAAGAGGTTTGAACGAGTCATTAAAAAGAATCATTCCAAATGAACAATTCCCTCGAGAATCACTAAAAACCGCTGCACACGCCAATCCAACGAAACGCCTCCCGCTGCTCGTTTACATTTCATCGCATCTTATAAACAATATAACTTATGCATGGTAAGAAGAAAGCGTTTTTTAAAGGAAAAATGAATAAGAGAAGCAAACCGGCCGATGCGTTTATAAAAATGTCGGCGGTGGAAAAAATTAACCCTTAAAGCGCCCGCGCCATGATTGCAGTGTGCACAACAGAGTAATAATATAAAATTAAAATTATTTGGCGCACTTTACACAAATTCCACTGATTATGTCTTCTACTGGAATAACTAAGATAGCTCTCCTCACAAGTAATGCATTGAGGCACAGTTATATTCGTGTCCCATTTCCCCTTTAATTGTGCTGTTTAGTTTGTGCTTACCGGTTTCGCTCGATACAAGAGACTCGACGCTCCCGCAATGCACCGCGCGCAGAAAGGGCGCCTGGAAGATGTGCCTGCATAGACTGACACTGAACTCAGTACCCTTTTTCTTGACAAACAACACCATATTTATGATGCCTGCGAGATTATATTAACAGCTCTGTTGGTGATATGTCCCGTTTGAACAGTGCTGCGAGCTAATAAGGTTTCTGAGGAGATATTTGAATTAAAAAGTCGAAATTCTAGTGGGGTCCTTCTATCCCGCGTGACGTCATCACCCCCCCTTTAAAGGCGTTCGGAGTGTGGCAACAAAAAATGTCCACATTAGTTTGTACCTTTAAACTTACTGTGGTCTTTGCCAGTTTCATAAGGATTTGCGTTCTTTTTTCTTTGCTTTTTTTTTGCACGTAATCTTGGTTACTATGTAAATGATCGGTTTAGTGATGATACATGTTTTATTGTAAACCTAATTTTGTTTCCTTAAAAAGTTCGACATGCAATTTTAAGCCCCTTTTCACAGATTTATGAAATAAATTAAACACTATTGATACACATTGTCAACAAAGAAACAAAAGTTGTTGTTTTTTTGTATTGTAGGCCTAATTGTGTATTTATCTGTTTGTTTATATCAGTAATGTTAAAAAGCAGAAAATTGAATTACATATTTTTGAATATGGATACTTTGCTATAAGCGTAAAGTATGTTAGTTGATGCAAAACTTTAAAAATAAATTATAGTTTTAGTATAGAAACTTAGAACTTATAGAAATGTATTCATTGAAAGGTTAAACTTAAAAATGTCAAATATAGTTGTAAATGTAATGGTTTTGTTTACTTACTAATTTTATGGCAAACTGAACCACTACTAGCCTGATTAAGTATTTTAAAACTATAATGAATAATAACGTATAATACAATAGATCAATAAAAGAATAGACCAATTTAAAGACAAAACTAAGCCCACTTAGTAAATAAATAAAAATGACATATTTAAAACAAGCTTAGATCAACCATGTAATACACAGCCATATTTATTTGACATCTCGAACCAAACAACTTTCCACTAATAAACATAAAGTTCATCTTTTTTAAAACAGGAATATTAAAAAGGAGGCACAGACACAATATCTGTGCTTTTTTAAAGGAATATTTCCTATTTTAAGCTCTATCAACAGCATGAGCGGCATCCGCTTGGACTCGTATCTCAGTTCTCGAAAGCTAACATCAGTTTGTGTGCACAGTTATGCACTTACAGTGGAAGTCCATGGGGCAGGTGTAATGTAAGTGCTTTTGTGCGTTTTTAGGATTGCTTTTTTTAAACTGAGACATGAATCGAGCCCCAGATGCTGTCCAAACAGCTGAACTTGTATTTAACCCGGATATTAACATGAATAATAATTCAAGCATTTAACCGTGAGGTAAAAACCCTTTGTTACACAGACACAGGACAATGTTCATATTCACTCATTTGTACACATTCAATAGACACTGAATCCTCTTACACAGGAAGTCAAACAGTTACAGGTCTACATAACGGGTCTGCCAGATTATATAACCAACAACACATTAGTAAGACTATGTGCAGCGAATATGACTATTAATATAGAAAATGCCACATATTTCACCAGAAAGTGTCAATAAACAGCACAATCGTGAAATGACATCAGTTTGTCGCTTGGCATGGCAGAGTGAGTTAAAGGCACAGTCATGTTTTCCTGGTGAAGCATTTGGATGAAGCTGAAAAACTACAAACACTTCCAAATATTCATAGAAGACAAACTAGTGACATCTGGGACGACCCACTTTAAAACGATCAAATGAGAGTACTTGTGTTATAAAAGTGTGTCTATGGTGGTCTGGAACACTAATTGATCGGGAATACTGCAGTGTTTTCTTCCAAACAAACTCTCTGTCTGCCGCCCTGCTGACCGTGAGATATTCAAAGCCGAGTCTCTCCATACGTGCTACAGTCTAGAAGGACAAAACAATTAAAAATGACTCCTTTGTGGGGGTCGGAGGTTGCATTTTGTTGAAAACAATCTCTTCTCAGGCAGTGTCCATAGCAACTAGACATTCTGTTCTCTCGTAAGCAGCACCTGCGGTACAGAAGAAAGGGTTACTTTAGAACAATAGGACTTTTTGAGAGATTCGAAAGATTAAAGACGTGCATTGCAGTACCGTTTTGCGTCACAGTTTCCACTTTATCAACAGTTTGCAGACATTTCTCTGAAAAATAATGGATGGAATATGAGGTCGTTTAGCATGTTATTTAAAGTATAATTCTAATAAAGAATGCTGGGATATCGTGAGGTGAAGGACACTCATCAGTCTGAAACGCTTTCATTCACGCTGAGTGTGTGGGTTTGGGTCCATGTGTCGGAGTACCTGTTTTGTGCTGAACATCACTACCGTCTGAGGCGGTCTCTGCTGCAAATCATTCAGAATGACATTGAAGCATTTGTGAATTTAAGATTTAAATGATCAATCGATTGCTTTAATAGCACTCATCTAGCAAATCATCAATCATGAAGCAACAGCTTTGTTACAACTTTGAATCCTTGGTAATATACGACACCGCTCTTTCTTTTTCACTTGCCCTGCATGCATTTCTCTTTGTGTCATGTTCTCACCTCTTTTTAAGCGTCGACGCGCAAGTTTAATCTGGTCTTGCAGAATCTGGACCCAATCTCTGGGGCCGGGAAGCTTCTCAATTCCATTGGCTGTGCAATACTTTTCTGTGAATACTAGATTCATATACATACATGTACAAAATTAGAGTTTTAAAAGATTATGTTAACTAAAAATGAAAAATAAAAAGGGTACAGAAACAACTTTTTCACAATAACAAAGAAATGTTAGAAACAGCAAATAACAGCAAATATTTTCCGTAATAATAAACAATATATACCAAATATACCTATTTTAAGCCCCTTTTCAATTTTATTAAATACATGAAAGAATTAAATTAAAATCTTAAAAAATGTGTTATGCTTTTCCTGTTAAAGTATTTTGTGTATATTTATTTGTAATAATAATTTATAATAATAATAAATACATATTTAAAATGTAAAAAAAATTCACAATCATATAAATATCACATTTAATTCAATTACAAAGAAATTCTAGAACATAAATGATAAATAAATATCTATTTAAATATTTTATATATTAATTATTATATCAAATCAAACGCATGATTTTTACATAAAACATTAAAGTTAAAAAAGTTAAATAAAGTTCTCTTTATCTCATAAAATTTAACAACCAACTTCAGATTTGCCTAAAAATTATAATAATAATGATCAAATATTTTAAATAAACACCCATGGTTTGATATTTTATTATCTAATGCATTTTTTGTATCCAAATACTTTTAGGACCATTATATGTATGACAGTGATCATTATCATCCAAATTAGTTATGTTCTCCTGTATACTGATGTTGTGTCAGTTCTGCTCTGGTTTAGTTACATTCACAAACCTTTAATGGCTCCGACTATATTTTGATCGAGTCCTTTCCTGGTGTCATTTAGACCTCTCTTCCTCTTGCCATTGGGCAGTGAGTTTGCCAGCGTGGTATCATCAAAGAACGCACACACCAGTTTCCTGAAGAGCAGGCTGCCAGATCGAGTGTAGTTCAGTAAGATAGAGTCCAACTGTGCTTTAGGAATAAATACGTCATAATCCTCGGCCAACTGCACCTCCGGCTGGGAGAGACAGACGGGCGGGATATTAATAAAAAGAATTAATACACACTCATGCACTTTCATGCAATAACACACAAACTCTAATCATCCAAAATTTCACTTTTAGTCAGGTGAGACATAAGTAGATCATATTAATGAGACATATGCTCATACATGCATAACTCTTGTCAGTATAAACACATAACCTAGACAACTGTGAAACCATATTTATGTACTCAGCCCCTTCTGTTGTTCCTAACCTTCACTGATTCTGCTGAGAAAGAAAGACATGGCCAGCTATCAGTCTGATGGGTACAAACACGCTCCAAAAGCAGAACTGGCCAAGTGTGAAAAAGTGCTTTGGCATGTGAATAAAAAGTTACTGGCTAGCTCACAGAATGCTTCTCTTTAAAGAAATTGAAGAAATGCAAGCTTTCACAGTCTTTGACCAAGACAATATTAAAATTTAAGGATTGGTGATTAGTACATTTTAGACATAATTTTACCAGTTCGTTTTTCTGCATTTGTCTTGCCGATGAGAATATTTTTGAACAAAACCAGAGCATTAGATGATGTTTGGTTAAGAGAACGATTAGAACGATAGTTCCTGAATGAATCAGTGCCGCTGAACTAATTGGTTGAATGAATTCTATGAATATTATATTATAATAATGAATTCTATTAATACCATTACTTCAATAAATTCTAAAATAATTACATTACATTACACTTATTATATATATAACACACACAGTGGGTACAGAAAGTATTCAGACCCCCTTAACTAATTACGTTTTTTAGGATTGCTTGAAAATTAAAGGCAGGTGTTTTTGATTAGAGTTGGAGCTAAACTTTGCAGGACAGTCGATCGCCAGGAGCAGGGTTGGGTACCCCTGTTCTACACCTTCATTTGAGTCCAGCTGTGTTTGATTATACTGATTGGACTTGATTAGGAAAGCCACACACCTGTC
>JAUMHR010055356.1:0-18962 GCA_032361145.1 Enteromius fasciolatus | reverse complement strand
GAGGTCGTACGAATTAGTACGAATTGGCACAAATTTGGCACCTCGTACGAATATGTACAAATTGCTCGTGAGATTGTATTAAACTCCACCACTGTCAAATAGTGTTTTTCTCAGTGAAATATATATATATATATATATATATTGCATTGCTGTGTGATGTCAGAGATGGAGATTTTCTGTGACGAGCATAAAGCCCAACTAATTGGTGATTTTCTTTATCAGTTCTATCAATTACTTATTACAGCCCTAGATTCAGTTGCTAAAATCTAATGGGTTTATATGACATGCTCCTGCCAGGCAGGATTTGAAGCACTTTAGATGGCCGTGACTTTGAAATGTCCTGCTATGCTTTTGCTATTTACAAAGTCTAGAGCTGCAAAAATGTTTTTTTTTTTCTTATCCATATTTTCAATTTAACTTAAGGTACAAATAGAGGCTCATGGGAAATTAATTCAGTACAGCCAACCGAGAGAACCTCTAACAAAAGCTAGTTTTGATTTAAACTAATAATAAAAAAAGGTCATATCAAGCCTTTTATGGATCTATAATAAATTTTAAGCATAAAGCCTGGTCCAAATATAAGGCTGAGTAAAAGCCGGTCAGTAAATGTGTGTCAATATTGAATGTTCATTTTGAATGTTAACTCTAACGGCTGTTAATGGATATTTTGTTTTGACAGGAACTCAGTTCTGGTGTCTTCTGGATATTGTGCCCATTAAGAATGAGAAGGGAGAGGTGGTGCTCTTTCTAGTATCACACAAGGACATAACAGACAATAAGAAAGTCCAAGATGAAGAACAGAGTCCAGAAAGAGGTGAGTTTCGCCACCTGAATGATGGGACTTACCAAGTAAATATATTACAATTACAGTAGAACCAAAATACAAGGTTTTACAGACTAATAATAAATAAGAAAATGTAATAAGAAAACCTTTTTAAGATTTTAAGTCCATAACATTTTATTAAATCACAATGGAGCCTGTCCTGCAACAAAAAAAACTACTCTATACTTCATTTATGCAAGTACCTTGTTATGACCTATGTTTACATTTTAAAGGTAAGTGCACTCTAGCGGGCGTAAAAATAATAACAGTGACGTATTGCGTCTGTCGTCATGAAATGATGTATGACTTTCATTACCAATCAAAATGCGTGTTTTGTTGAAATGCAATGTGTTGACTTTTTACACCAATCTCATGGTGATAAATATTTTACTAGGTTTAATTGGTACGAATGACCACACTAACCCACCACTAAACCTACCCGTTACAAAAATTGTGCAAAATCATGATTTATAGGGTTTTATGAGCACATGCGAGACACAAGAGAGTCATAATGTGTAAAAAAAACACATTATGAAAAAAACTAAGTGCTTTATAGCAAAGGGAGAATGGTTTCAAAAGAGCAAATTATCCTTTTATACATACAGCAACGCTTTCAACCTCATACGGGATGCTCTGCAAAGCTTATTATGAGGTGATTATTCTTATTTTCACTTAATTCCACTACTATTCATACACACACGTCAAACACCTGGTGTAGTGAGTGTCATACTTAGCAAGCTTATCCTCTGTTTCTCATTCCCTCTCTCTCGTTCTTGGCTACAGAATCGTGTGTTTTGGATGCTTCTATAAACCAGCAGCATCTCATGTGGTGCTCGCTGTTACAGTAATCCTGACACCTCTCCTCCCCAGAGAGAAAGAGAGAACGGACTGATAAAGAAAGAGACACGCACAAGACACAGGGAGGGCCGGGAAGAAAGCTTGGCACGGAGGTGTGAAGCTCCCTTTAGTGGCCTGAGCTTGAGCCAAAGCATGGTTACTGTTCATTTGGCTGAAGGATAAACAATGTACTGGCTCTGGGAATAATATATCTGGTCAATGATGTCGGCTCATTAAAAGTGAATAATTGGAATCAATTTAAAAAGAGTGAAACTTACATTCTTAATTATGTTGACTCAGCCAGATATTCTTTATAATTATAGCAGGGTTGGATTTATATATAATAAGGGGTAAAAGGCCATTAAATACAATAAAAAGAATGGAATAAGAATTTGGAAAGAGCAAGAAATAAAGATTTTTAAACATCTCATACAAGAGGCTGACAGATGGCCCTCTCTAAATTAGTCATGTAAACTAAAGTCATCAATTAAAATCAACACTTCAGTGAAGGGTAGGCTGACGGGACCATGTTATATTAGCATATAAGAAAGAAGCAGATCTCCTTTAATGTTTTTCCATATTTCATTTTCTCCCCAAAACATAACATGCACTGTTAAACGTGTGTGAGAAGAGCCAGTAAGATTTTTTAAAACTGTATTTTTACTGTAGTAAATAAATACAACCTTAGGGAGCATTTACACTACTTACAGTGTAAATGTAAGAAGCATACTGTATATAAGGAATAAATACAGTATAATTATGTATTTTTGGTAGGAGTTGACATTAAATAAAAGAACACACATCAGAATGACTCTGAACACCCCTGGTGGTGTGAACAAAATTAGTCGGTCCAAGATCCATTAGAGAAGGAAGGAGAAGCAGCACAAACTGAATTATAATCTAAATTGGCATCTTTCAGCTTCTAAAAGCTTTAATTGTTTATTATAAATTTGCCTGTTTATTTCCCACAGTGTAATCGATCTGTGTTCGTTATTGTTTAAATAAATTACTCTTTTCTTCCCTTTTTTTTATTTGCTGTGTTGGGTGCATTCCTCTTTTGTCATATTTACAAACCCTTGATAAATAATGAATGCAAATGTAATTTGTTTTGAGCAGACAGTGCTAATAGCTAAATGTTATTTCATTCAGAGGGTTGGGGTTAAGAAATCAAGCAAGAATTTGCTATGACTTAACTGAAGTAATGGCGGAAATATGTGCTCTGTGCTTAGATGAGGAGACGGGGCTGGAGGTGCACAAGGTCACACGGCCACCGGGCTTCAATGCCAACCGGCGACGCAGCAGAGCTGTGCTTTACCAGCTGTCTGGACACCTGCAGAAGCAAGACAAGAGCAAACTCAAAATCAACAATGTAAGACTCAGTTAGACACACTTGCATTCTTATAATTCAGCATTAAAAGGAGTAAAGTAAATATACAACAGTTAAACATTTCTGAAATTTGCTGTCATATTTAGAACATGTTCGGTGAGAAGCCACCCATCCCAGAGTACAAAGTGGCAGCCATTCAGAAGAGCCGTTTCATCCTCCTCCATTACGGCACCTTCAAAGCTGGCTGGGATTGGCTGATCTTGTTAGCAACCTTCTATGTAGCAGTTACCGTGCCCTATAATGTCTGTTTCACCGTCGTCGGTGGGCGGGATGAGGTTTCAACCCCTAGAAGTCCACCGAGTGTGAGCGACATCTTGGTAGAAATCCTTTTCATGTTAGGTAAGGCTCAACTTACTGTCCTATTTGTTTGTTTTTTTGCTGTGTCACTACAAAAATAAGTTGTTTGTCTCACTAATGTTACCTGTATGATATTAATCATATTTTGATAACAACGCCTGCTAATAACCCAGAGCACACCGTCCTATTATTTTTCAGGTGTACATGTAGACTTCTGAGTCAGACAGTGTTTTATGTAATATATGGCCAGATATCTTTTAATTACTCAGAGCTCTTTATGTTACTAAACAAATGTCAGAAAATGCATCGCCCAAATCGTGATATCAGAACTAAAAAGATTTTGAAGGACAGGTCAGAACATAACAGAAAATAGATTCATAATTCAAAAATAACTCTAAAGGCCCACTGTCATATTCATTTATTAATAAAGTCAAATTCCTGTCTGTAACTGTTAAAGGACACAGGTGAGAAATATATTCAGATATACAGACCCATTAAATAAAACATCATATTTGCACTAAGCAACACTGCTTAAGAACAGTAGCTTTTAGTGACAGATTCTGTTACTGCTCATTACAAACCATTTCATAATACAGAGCTATTTGGATCATCAAAAAATCTCCAACATAAAAAATTGTTTTTAGCTGCTTTTCTGTGTTAAAGCCATTTATTAAACTTTTTAAGTATTTGGAACGGCCATTAAATGGCATTATAGTGACTAGAACTTTTATAACCTGTCACTGAACCAAGTAATGAATAAAATATAAGAGCTTTCTGTGATATAATAATAAATAAACATATTTGTCACCTAATTTTTCTGAAATAAACTTTTCTTTGTATCCCTATGACAGATATTGTGTTAAATTTTCGCACCACATTTGTGAGCACATCAGGCCAGGTGGTGTATGATGCGCGCTCTATCTGTGTGCATTATGTTACCACCTGGCTATTTGTGGACCTGATTGCTGCGCTACCTTTTGACCTGTTGTACGCCTTCAATGTCAGTGTGGTGAGTGTTAAATTTGCTCATTTTTAAGATAATTTTACTGTTTCTTCACAACTTTATAAACCTATATGTTCTTATGTTTTAACGGCCCTCACACAGAGCTTTGTGGGACACCACATTTCATATTATAATGGGCATGCCATCTTAAACAATTATTCAATCTGTTATTTCCTTTTAAACTATACATTCAATATCTGTGTGTTTAGTACTTTGGGGTGCATCTGCTGAAAACAGTTCGATTGTTACGGCTTCTACGCTTGCTGCAAAAGCTCGAGCGCTACTCCCAGTACAGCGCAGTGGTACTCACATTACTTATGTCCATGTTCGCCTTGCTGGCACATTGGATGGCCTGTGTCTGGTATGTCATCGGCCGCAGTGAGATTGAGAACAACAGCCCTGGTTCCTGGGACATTGGTGAGTGTCATACCTTGTACAGAACTTGTACTGAGCTGAATTAGTAGAAAGGACCCTTGAAATGGTATAAACTGGTATAAAATAAAAAAAAAAAATGTAATCCCTCTTATAGATGTTTTGTGGAAACACATACTCTAAGTGAAATTAAAACTTTCACAACAACAGCAATAGGGCAGTTATATTAGCATAAGTGCTGCTGTCTAACAGATCAGACTGAGATCTTGTTTTCTTTGTCTAAATCGGACAGAAACCATTTCATTTATTTTCCTATGTAAAATAATTATTTTCCCAGTGTCTAATACAGAAGGACCATTATTAAATATGTCTGTCCACTAATATTCTCACTGAAAATGGATGTCTTACAAAAAGGCTTCCTATTACAAATATCTTGCATTCGTGCTTTTAATACAGGTGAAAATGACTTTTCAAATTAGACACATGAGGGGGGAAAAAAGGGCCAGACATAATGCGTTTTGTCAGAAGGACAGAACAATTTCTCTGGTTCTCTGAACAGCACACTTATGAGACAGTCTCTGATTTAAGACATTCTCTTCACATTATTCAAGTGTGTGCCACGTCTGAAATGAACATTTTTGAACAGGTGAATTACTGCATCAGTCTATCTTAAAAATGAACCTCTCTTTCAATCTCCCATGTGTTACCCTCCACAAAAAAAAGGGTTAAAGAAATGGCTGTGAGAAAAAAGTGCGTGATGACATTGATATGGTCTTTACAGCATGAATATCACAGAGCCTGATGTATTAAAGTTTGTTGTCTTTGTTTGACCAAGATGAACTAAAGAAAATGTTTTAGGAGTCCTATAAACTAATTTTATACTACATTTAGTTCTAGTGCTTTAATTTGATTTGAAGTAATTGAATCAGTAACTGAACCGATTCACGTAGGAGCAATACAGCTGATGGTGTTTATGAATCATTTGAATCATTTACACATACTGTAAGTCAAAAATATCGAAGTGTCCAACCTATTCACACACTTTTAGAGCAGTTATTTATAGAAAGTCGCCTGTAGTCTAACACCATCTGTCATATCTAATGAAAGTGATTCTTATTGGCTTCAGCATCAGCAGTATCCTCAGGCACATCTAAGCGCTAACTTACCACTATTCCACATTGGCTACTGGCCAGAAGTTTCAATTACATCCACATGTTCTTCTTAAAGCAGGGATACAGCTCCAATATCCAGTCTTTGCTGGTTTGCCAACAGTATCACCCACCATTCCCTCTCACCCAGTTTTACATTGCCCAGCCATTAAATATTAAGCGCACAAAGCTGTAGTGACACGTCTAGTTTTGCTAGTGGAAATGGAAGTTTGTAGTATTCTGCACATCAGATGGAATATTTTAGCATGGAAATACAAGACACATCCAACATTTAATGAGACTCAAATGTGTAACAGTTCAGCTTTCAAATGGCAAATGTGATATTTGAAGATGTACCAGATTTACTTTGTTTAAGTTGTTTTATATCTGGTGAGTACCAGTTTCAGATTGACTCTTTATTGCAATTATTATTTGAGGCAGTGCTATTGATTATGATGAAATATTGAAGTAACTTTGAGTAAGGTTGTCTATCTATATTGATAATAGGGCCATAAGCGGTTGTAAATGGATTGGGCTTTTGCCGTTTCAGTAATGAAGGGTTTTTTGATGGTTCCTCCAGGAGTTGATTGAACTCTGTTTGCTCTGTGCCTCCCTCTCCATCTTTTTTTCTCCATATTGTTCACTTCATTGGCCTTACCTCAGCAGAACATTGCTCTTTTTAATGGCTATCTGCCCAGCAGATGCTGAGAGCCTAGAGAGGATTGGCTGTAAAAATCTTACCGTCAAATCAGTCAAAACTCTTGATTCTTTCTCAAGTGGTATGGAATAGAACAGATTCCCCAATGTGAGAAATGTATAATCCGTTCAATCTTAGTATTATAGACATTTTTATATCCTCTTCTTGCATGTCAATCTCCTTTACCTTCCTCATCCAACACTGATTCCTACATCCCTGCTTGTGTGTCCTGTACAACACCTTTTTCTTTAACCCCTAACCCTAGCTAACACTGTCTTTAAGGAATCTTTTCCCTTTCTGCTGGACTTTATTTGCTTTTGGTCACCTATGACATTACCCACAGTCTTTTCTTTGGCTCCCTTTTCATGCCATAAATACATAATGTGCACCTCATAACCATATCAAACATATAGCTTGTTTTCTGACATTAGATATAGATATTTAAATTAGTTTTTTTTGTGTATTTGTCCATTTGTTCTCCTACACTGATTTACTACCCAATGTCGCCTTTGTTGTTTGAAACACATTTTTTCTATTCATCGTTCATTTTCTATTCAGATTTTCCATCTAAATAAACATATAAAGTATATGTTTCTCAAGCCTGCTCCATCAGAGGCATTACTGCTATAAATTTATCTGCGCCAATGCTCTTTGCTAGCATTACATTTACATTTGTACTATTCATTTTAGAGACCGTAAGCTTGTCAAGCACTGGCTGTTTTTCACAAATAATTATGCACTCTGTCTTCAATTGCATTTAAATTGTCAAAACCACAATTTTTTACTTTACACAAATAATGTGACAGAAAAGCTTGCATAAATCTCAGTAGTGGCTAGAGGAAATACGGTATTTTCACTAACTTACTAGCTTCACCCTGCCAGTTCAGACAACCAGCTTTCACACAAATACACACACACACACACACAGTCACACACATTGTGTTTACATGTTTTATGAGGACATTCCATAGGCGTAATGGTTTTTATACTGTACAGACTGTATGTGGGATTGCCCTACACTGACCCTACACCTAAACCTACCCCTTACAGGAAACTATGTGCATTTTTAGATTTTCAAAAAACTTGATTTATAAGCTTGTTATAAATAAGCTAACAAATGTCCCCACAAGGTCAATATTTACTGGTATTCCTAGCTTTGTGGGGACAATTGGTTGATAAATGCCAGGCACACACACACACACACAAACAAAAGCAAATAATAAGTTTTGATGCCTTTGAATGTAAATAATATATATAATAATGTTAAATGTTAGTGTGAATGCAATTACCCTATGGGATTTTAATCATAAACATTTATTATGAACTAAAAAACTGAAAAATGTACTCTTGAAAATGTGTGAGGAACATTTCTTCATTAAAATGAATCAGTTGAAGATTAAATCTAGTTATTTAAAATATTCACAATGTAGGTCCTTTAAATGCACATTAGTCCTGCTAGCTAAAACCATTAGCACTGTATGAAAGTGAAAACTATTGTGTAATATTATCAAGTAAAGCCATTATATTATTACTTTGAGGTGTGCTTTCATTTGAGATATGGTTGGTTAATACCATTTGCGTAATGGGGGCAATTATAATACTGACTCTGAAGCCAATTCAATATTATTATCAAATCTTTCTCAATGTAAATATGTTAATGGAACTATTACATAGTACTGGTAGTAGCAGTAGCAGTGGAAGAGAAATAGAGCTGCATTCTTCTCCATAAGAATCCTTAATCTGAACAATACGATAGAAATCTTAATTTTAAACACTGCAGATATAAACCAGAGCACAAGGTGGAAAAAAGATGGTTAAAAGAACAAATCAGTGCATACTGAGATGATATACTTTGGAAGGGACTGTTAGAAAGCAGATATCTGTAGTTTCCAGTGTATGAAGAACACTTTTCTGCCTATTAACAAATGCAGACGCATTACAGACAACAAAGGAAAGACTTTGGATGTGTATATATTTTAGAAAAGGAATGACCTAGATTTCTAGTGTGTGTGTGCATGAAAAAGGTCATGTAAACCAAAGCTGGTGACTGTGTAAATGAGAAAAGTGAGTTTTTTTTTTGTGTATTTGTGAAGAAGGTTTAGTCATGTGTGATTGTGTACCAAACCTTCCCTGACAACTGCTAGCAAAAGGTTCTCTGGCATTTCCCCCCCTGAATCTTCATCATTTGCTTTCTGACCTTTCACACTTCCTTCCGTCTCTGTGTCAGTTTTTCTGGTTCTTTCAAAAAATATCACTTCTAATGCCATATATTGTATCTCTACTACCTCCGAACTAGAAACTTATACACAGAAAAGAAGGGAGAGAAGAGAGAGAGAGAGAGAGAGAGAGAGAGAGAGAGAGAGAGAGAGAGAGAGAAGAAGAAAATGTACAGAATCAAAAGGAAAAAGTTCAGCCTACTGCAAAACCAACCTATATTCAAAATGCTTGGTGTTCAGCACCATGGACAGGGACAGTGGCTCTATATCTACTCAGTTCTAAGAAATCTGGAAAGTGGCCATGCACTCACTGAAAAAGTGACAACTTTTGGGTAGTTATAGTGCCAAACACAAATGGGGGTGAAAAAAAAAATTTTTTGAGAACAATTACAAAGTTATGAAACATTATGAACATTATAATTTCACAATTTCAGAACAGATGCCAAATGAGTACATTTCCTCTCTTTCTCATAGGCTGGTTGCATGAGCTGGGAAAACGTCTGGGCACTCCGTATTTTCTGGCACCTTTTGCATCCCTTATTCCTGATTCGCTGCGCCCCACCATCTTGGATGGATTGGTGGTCAATTCAAGTTCAAGCCAGTGGAACAGCACTGATCTGGTGGGACACGAGTCTGTGTGGAACTCGAGCCAATGGAACACAACAGGAGCAGGGCCGGTGGGCACTTCAAATACAGGACAGACTGGAGCCGTACTGGGAGGCGGGCCCTCGATTCGGAGTTCATATGTGACATCGCTGTACTTCGCTTTAAGCAGTCTGACCAGCGTGGGCTTTGGCAATGTCTCAGCCAATACTGACTCAGAGAAGATCTTCTCTATTTGCACCATGCTGATTGGAGGTAAATGCAAGAAAACACAGTTACGATCTATTAAATGATGTGGAGTTATAGATTTATAATGCTTTACCACAGAGATTTACAGATTGGTGGTATCGATAATGTTTTTTCAAGTGCGTGTTTTTTTGTTTTGTTTTTTAAAATCAGTTTAAAATATCTGGAATTTCATAAAGGCTGCATTAAAAAAAAATAAAAATAAAAAATCTGACATGGAGTATAGATTGTAATACTATGAAATGTTATAACATAAGTCACCATTAGTATAATTGTATGTATAAAGAAACACATGAAAATAATGCCGAATTTTGTTAATTAGGCAAAGTAATTTCAGGTACTATGTTTAACCCAATAATAATTGAAAAAATAATAATAATTTATATTAACTACAGTAAAGAAAATTACCCATGATTGTGACATGATTATGTCAACATTCCGGTGTAAGAATTTTGGGAAGCCATATGGATAATCAGATTTACGAATTACGAACCAGAATTACGGTCCTAACAGGATTATTAAATCTTGAAGGTTGAAGATGATGTGAATGTCACGTATACTGGGACAAGTGTATTTTTGCCCCTCTGGTAAAGAATCCCGCTCTTGTTTCCTTAATCGTTGTGTTAAAGACATGGTTTAATAACTTCTCTTAGCTTAGAGGGATCCAAATGTTCCCTCTGTTATCTTTCCCACCCCCACCAGACATCAGTATTCAGAGAGATGATTTAGTATCCTCAAGCAGTGATGATTTAACACTCAAAATAAGATGGTTCCATCATCCCACATTATAAATTGGTGCATTTGTTTCTATGTAATAGCGCAAATTTGGGATAAAGTGAAAACCCATTTGAACATACAGTAGCAAAAACATCATGAACACCAATTTCAAATCTAAAATTTCTAACGGGACTTCCTAGAATTGTGTGGACTTACACATGCAAAAGAAGGAAACAAGATTGCAAATTCACATCAAGCGTGCTAATGACTGCATTTTCCTCCAAGTCTACACTTCCTATAGATTTCTTGAATTTCCCTAAGGACTGCATCCTTCATAAGAAAAGACACCGAGGTGCATTTGCCTTATTGGAGTAGTCTTTAGTAAACCATCATTATTTGTGTGTCCTTCTGACCTCATTTACTTTTACACCACATTTCCCACAGGGGTCCATTCTTAGAGCACCAATGTTTCCCTTGACCATGTTATTCACTATGCTTAGCTAGTTATTGATTATCTCTATCTTCAACACATTTCCCCAGTGGTAAGGTTTGTTGACCATATTTATAGAAGCAGTGAGGTTGAGTATATATTTATCCAGTATTTGTCCAGCAACACCTTAGTGTTTGCATATTTGTGTGGATTTTTTTGACATTCTTTACACCTCCTAACCAGTTTAACTCTTAGTAGAAGGAGGCTTACGTTGACCATTCTTAGCCGTTTTCTTTTAACCTATCGGGATTCGACTGCCACAGAATCGGAGCAGCTTGTTATATTCTAAGACAGCTGTAATGGTTTTTCAGCTGCATGTGCCCCGTGTGGGTTTAAAGGAGATGTTGTGACAGTGGACTGAATTTTAAGGCATGTCCTCTGGGCCATGAAGAGGGATACACAGGCTTCATTTCACTTAAGAGGGCCAAATGAGGATGGCTGAATCCATACATGCACACTGAATCAATCTGTCACCAAATCCTACCACTAAGGGCCTTTACTGTCCCAGCCAGCAGACAGCTGGGCTTCTACCCACACACTGAGATCATGCACACTGAGTGTATTTGGGGAACACTGACATGCCTAGAAATTACCATAATTACATCAAACAAGTAAGCATATTGTAGTCAACCAGACTACAATATCATGTGTACCACCTATCCCTGAGGAATCCTTTATTTCTCAGATGCTGCACTTTCATAGTTTAACCTTGCTAAGCTCAGCTTAGTTTAGCTTTTTTTAATTAGCTTATTGGTTATGCTTCATTTAAAGGAATGAGTCACTCAAAAATGAAAATTCTGCCTGCATGACTGTAAATTTGTAAGACATGTAAAGATATATATATATATATATATATATTTATACAGAGTTCATACAATACAAATCTGGTGAGACCCGAATTTGTTATGGACCACAACTCTGTTTTCTAAACCTAATTCAATAAATAAGAAAATAATACTAATGGTCTAATTGCTTTACGTTCATAAATTGTTAATCATCTTAACCTCAGAAAGTCAAAGCACTGTTTGAGTTGTTTCTAGGGGATTGCAGTTTTTCCATTGACAAACAACATTTTTGAATGGTGTGCGCAGTTTTCATAAAAGTAAGATTATCTGAATATACAAATTAAATATACAAAATATTTTAAATATGATACTGGATTTTTAAGTAATGTTGATATTGAACGTACAGTATTTGAGGAATAACCCTAAGCAGGTATAAAATTCATGTGGCAACCACTGAAGAGAGATATTTTTAGATATAAAAATAGAAATATTTTTATTTTAGAAATAGATATTTTCAGATGTTTTGGAATTGAGAACTGTTTGAGTTCATATTGGCTGCACAGTTTGAGACCACACTGAAACTCAAGAAAAAGTCTCCATATAATCTCACTCCTGTCTTGGAGAGACGATTCAGCAAGAGAACCCATTTATTCTTCCAACAGGAATCAGGTGGTTGAAATTGGTTTTATTTGCTTTTAATAACGCTGTTGCCCTATTTCACCTGATTTGAAGATTTTCATGGATTTCATCACAAAGCTCATCCGAGCACTCAAAAGGCGCATTACCCAGGTGCAGCCACTTATGCTGAGCGCAGTTCTTGAACAGAAGTGCGGCATGCAATTTCCGCAACAATTTATGTAGACTTCAATTAGCACTCCATGAGTACTCTCCAATCTTTCTTGATTGTTTACACTCATGTTGGCAAAGCTCACAATGTTAAATAAATAGATGATATAGAGTTTGGTGGAGTGAAAGCAGTTGCACTGAACATAATGTAAGCAGAGGACACTAAACCATTAGCATGCAGTCCACTGACACTGAGATCAAGCAATAGAAAGAAAACAGGCTGGAGGAGGATGTTAAAACTGATCTAACGTTAACTCCTTATCAAATCTGGCTGGGGTGAATGGATCACAATTGGCCATCACAAAGATTGGAGATTGCATTTAAATGCATACTGATATACAGCGTAGAAGGACATTCCATTATTGCAATGGAACAATGGTTTTGCTAGCTGAGTGTTGCTAGTAAGCAATAGTCTGATGAAAACTGATTACAAGTCATTACCAGATATGCATGTTACCATGTGTAAATAGCAATCTGTCTTGATTTCTCTGTAAATGGCTGACCCTGTGCAATCAGACAACGCTAGATATATCTTACAGATGCTAATACAGGCAGATGTTAGTACTTATATAAAAATCCTGCCATTATTATATTTATCACACCTTTAAGGGGTTTACACTTCCTTGACACTTAAAAGTAGAGAGATACACAAACAACTCCTTTGACTAAGGTTCTTCTACAGGTATCTGTTTTCTTTTTATTTATAATATATATACATATAAAAACCTTGCTACATGTATGATAAGCTAATTGAGACTTGTTATAGCACTTGATTTTGATTGCTTCCTTTGTCTTTATTTTTAAGTCGCTTTGGATAAAAGTGTCTACTAAATGACTAAATGTAATGTAAAAGATGTTTGTTTGCTGTGTCTTTCTTCAGCACTCATGCACGCTGCGGTCTTTGGTAATGTGACGGCCATTATCCAGAGAATGTACTCGCGCCGCTCGCTCTATCACACTCGTACCAAAGACCTCAAAGACTTCATCCGCGTGCATCGACTTCCCAAGGCCCTCGCGCAGCGCATGCTGGAGTGCTTTCAGACGACATGGTCTGTCAACAATGGCATCGATGTCAGCGAGGTAGTACTTTTACATGTACTTTTAATAATTTGTGTGCACAAATGAATAAATTGTCAAAACAAGTTCACCATTTAAAAATCCCACACAAACAATTCTACTGCAGTATACTTTTTTTCCTTCTTTTCAATCAGAAACGGTTGATGATCTTCCCAGATTCACAAATGTATTTGTGATGTATTATCCTGTATTATTCTCCTAGCGTTGCAAAACGGAATTTGAGCCACTGATTGGTTACTATGCCTAGCCACTAGAATTCTGGATTTGGGATTGTTTCAGTTGTGTTGCTCTCTATGGTGGGTCAGACGGCTCTCTGATTTCATAAAAATATCTTAAGTTGTGTTCTGTAGATAAACAAAGGTCTTATGGGTTTGAACGACATGAGGCAATTAATGACAGAATTTTCATTTCGAGGTGGATTAACCCTTTAACCTGGCTACTTTGGCAAAATTCTATCAGTAGTCTCCGGGAGAAAATGTTCTCAGGAAATGCATTTTGCGTTATTAGTTTCTCTGTGCTGGATCTTTCAGTAACCCTTAGCCTTACAGGCCAAAATATACAAAATCTGAAAAAGTGCTTGTAATGAAATATGCTCAAAGTATTACATTTCATGTAATTTTAGCTCATTTTCTTTAGAACAGTTAATTCCTGTCTGCTTATTATTGGCCTGCTATCACTGGTGTTATTTGATGCATCTGTCTAAGATTTAAGAGTATTATCCTTTTTTATTCTCTTTTCACTTCATCACGCTCTCCTTCTATCGCTCGTTCTGTTTCATAATCCCTCATATCTTTTATAATTTGATTTATTTTCTCTTTCCATTCGCCTTTCATTCACTATCTCATCAGTTACTCTGATCTGCTCATAAACAAGAGATTCCATCTTACACTCACAATGTATTTAATGAGCCCAATTCAAAACACTCGTTACATAACTCTTAACCATCTCTTTGTTTTGATATCAATGTCACCTCCCATTAAAGTCTAAGCAAAAAACTGATCTACAGTTTTTTCGCAGCACTTGTTTCCTTGACGATCAAGCATAAAAGTTGTTATGCTTTTCAAGAATGAAAAGTATATGTAAGTGGAAGTACTTCAAATAAATGATCTCTTTGTCCTCTCCCAGCTTCTGAAGGACTTCCCAGATGAACTGCGGGCTGACATTGCCATGCACCTGAATAAAGAGCTTCTCCAGCTGCCTCTGTTTGAGTCGGCCAGTCGAGGGTGTCTGCGCTCGCTGTCGCTCATCATCAAAACTTCCTTCTGTGCTCCCGGAGAGTTCCTCATTCGCCAGGGTGACGCTCTGCAGGCCATCTACTTTGTCTGCTCAGGCTCCATGGAAGTGCTCAAGGACAACACTGTGCTGGCTATACTGGGTAAGATTAACCGTAGGAGTCAGGAAATAATTTAGGTTAATTGGGCCGTTTTTCCTAGTCATCGCAATGGGAAAATGTGTCCCAAATTGTATATTGCAATATAAACAAGTTTTAAACACTATCCCCTGGTTTCACAGACAAGGCTTAAGCCTAACTGTTAATCCTAGACTAAAATGTATATCTGAGCTTTCTCAGCTAAAACTTGCACTGACTGATCCTAAAACATCTCAGTGACTCAGTGTTTTGTCTTAAGATGCACACCAGTATAAAAATTTACGTTTATAAAAATTACTCAAATGTCCTATGGCTTAATTCTGGCATAGGCTAAGGCCTGTCTATGAAACTGGGCTCCTCAAAAAATAAAAAAGTATTGCAATTCCATTACTAAAATGGCCCACTTTTTATTACTACTTACCTGATTTAAGGTAACCAGGTAAAATATGACAACTGTGGAAAACTGAAAGCAAAATAAATTATATTCAGACTCATTTCTATTACTATACAGCTCATGTATTCCTGTGTGTCAGTCAAGCTGGCTTATTCAGTGGCTCCTATATTACAATTTCACAGCAATTTCAAAGCCCATTTAAATTCCTCCTACCTGTCACTATTAATTGTGCTTCCTTTTTGATATTGAGACAGGCCAATACAATAAAAACTGCCCACACATGCACACACACTATCCATTAATATCATTGTACAATTTCTGATATAATTCAGACATTATAAATTAGCTAAATAATGGCTCTTTAAAGCACCTTACACACACACAGACAAAAGATCTCTTCCTCTCTCTATCTGTAGTTCTTATTGTTTTGAGGGAGGATTTCCATATAATTTTCAAATCTATTGCACAATAACCCCCCCACACACCCCCTTTATACACACACAGTTGGTTCATTGGCTTCATTTCCTCATTAACTCTCTTCCTTTGTTATGCATATTAATGCATATATTATCTTCGAGATTCAGCTACTGTTGATGATGAGGTTATGTGTGGTTTTTCTAACGTGCTTGCCAATACATGACATGCCAAAACATAGTGAGGTGCCTGTGCAGCTACCTTCTAAAGGTGCGGATACATTTGCCATTGTCCAGCGATTTTCATTTGCTGAAAATAACTATTGCTATATATATATATATATACAGTATATGCTTCACGCAAGTGTGAAAAAGTTCCCCACACACGTCACATCAGCTTTCTGTCCCTTTTTGTGCCTTAACTGTGGTAGATCCCCTGCTGACTATGGAGGGTTAGAAAGCTTTTGTATTTCATCAGAATATCTTAATTGTGTTCCTGATGAATGAAGGTCTTACAGATTCAGAACAACATGAGGGTGATTAATTAAAAACATAATTTTCATTTTTTTCGTTTTTTCAACTATCCCTTTAAGGAAGCATTCTATTTGAAATGGAACCTCATAAGTGACAAACATGCATGGTTTTACATTTATCATGTAGATTTTACACTATCTTTTTAATAATCTAAAAATAAAATAATATCATAAACATTACAGGACCAACAATATTATGCAATATTATCATCACACAAAACGCTCACAGTACACAGAAAGCTCAAGTCATACACAGTTTGAGGTTAGCATGTTGCTAAGCTAAAAACTAAATACCAGTATAGTAGGAAAAAATAAATACATAGCACACTAAAATAGCCCATTATAGATGGATAATTTTTGTATGTATTATTTTTTGAGTCTAACTACTTGGAAGGATTTTTTTTTTTCTGAGGATATGTGCCTTTCAATTTAGCAAAAACATATCATAGAAGGCAGCATAAGTCAGCAAATTACTCATTTATCCCACTGGCTATGTTGTGTTTGTCCAGATGACTAACCTAAGAACATCTTTGGCTCAGAGCTGGTATAAATATGAAGCCTTCATCCTGACATTACCCTGTGCTTTTATGCCATAAAAGACATTAGCAATCCAGCTCACTAGTCTGTGATTGCTATTCCATCATTCCCACACTTACATTCCTACTGTCCACTCTTGGGCTTATATAAAGAAAAATGTTGACACGCAAACATATACAAATCTGATGTACATATAAAAAACATAGTGTAGCCACTGAAATTTGAGTCAAGCATGAGTTAACTGCAATATTTTCTGTTTAAATCTTTGGAAATGTGTGAATATTTCTCCATGCACTGGACTAGAAAAGGTCAGTGCTTTTTATGGTATTGTAGAGCTTAATGAGCTCGGCAAGCAGCCCAGATGTGAAACCCAGTAGTATTCATGATAATTCATGATTTTATGACCTATTGTGTCCTTCAGCGAGGCACTTGCTGCAGTAACTGCCCTGTAAGTTACTTTTGATGACAAATAATAATAGAATCATAGATAACTTCCATGTAAATTGTCTTTTTTTCTTCTGTGAATTACATGACCTTGTACAGTATACCTTGAGGACATCTAACAGATAAATACTCAATGTATTCATGAAGCAGCAATGATGCCTGAGCTACTTGTACACTATTCACTCTAGTGAATATTTCTTCCTTTTTTTTTATAGTTATTTTATATATGTAAAATAGATTTAATTTCAGCTATTGTCCAGGAAAAAAAAACATTAGCTTAACACATGTTGGACCAAATGAGTGATTTGAGAATAGTATATTTCAAAAATTAATTAAATATAGAGAGATTATGAAACATCAAGAAGGAAACTGGATAGAAGCTCTCTTCCGCCATGGAGTAACAAATAAAAAAAGGTTATTGCGACTTTTTATCTTAAAATTCTGACTTTTTTCTTAGAATTACATGATACAGACTTTATATGATGGAATTCTGACTTTATAACTCTCAATTGTGAGATATAAAGTCGCAATTGCAAATAATAAAGTCCAATTTTGATTGGAAAAAAAGACAGGTCGCCGGCTGTCCATTCCGGCCTGGCAACCCCCGCCATCCAATCATCTCCTCATCTCGCCAGCCTATCAGATCCATCCTTCCCACTATAAATAGACCCATCTCCTCCCCTTCCGCATCTCGTCTTTCTTTTGCATCCCTCCTCCACCCTTCTCTGCCCATTCTCGCGCTTTCCTTACGGGGGGCATGCAGGGTCCGAGCCGGACGCTGAGCTCTGCCCTCGCTAGGGTTCAAATCACTAGGGCTCGGAGTCCGCCGTCCACCCAGCTCGCCCCCCGGACAGCACGCCAAATCTGCTAACATTTTACGATTAATTGAGGAAGCGCGAACTCTTGAAATAATAAAAAAATGCTCACCTGTCTGCTTCATTCAAAAGGATTCATGGAGCTGTACACAACACAATGGCCTCTAAAAAACCTTGCTGGGAAGCTTCTATAGCAAGATAACTGCCTTCAGCTGTTAACAGAAAGAATCTCGATAATCTGCTAGGATAAAACAGCATCTCCGAATGATGATAGCTAAAATACATATTTGCATTTATTTTTTGCTTTGCAGCGTTTAACTGCAGTATTTCTCTCCAAAATGAGTTTTGTTATTATACACTCACCCTTGTTGGAAACCTGATTTAACAACAACAACAACAACAAAAAAGATGTTCTGTAATAAGAATGGGGTTTTGTAGAAATGTCAAATGAATTTGTATTTTAAATTCAGAAACTATACAGTGTTTGTTGCCGCACAGGAACTTAATTTCTTCATAATCCAAGGATTTTTTCTTAGTCCTTATCTAACGGGATGCACCAGAGCATTTACTGTAGGCCAGTGAAATGAACAAATGCTGTCCTGTTTGAGATGCTTTAGTGCAGCGCTGTCACAAACATCATCCATGTGCCTTTGAGGGCATTAGGACTGGATTTCAATGAACTCATCCTTTATAGTCTCTCTCTGCCTCTTTGTGTTCTTTTAATTTAGTCACCCAGGACCCTCTTTGCCATACACTTTCTTTCTGTTTGTGTCTCCTGTTCCATTTTTTTTTTTAGAAAACTGCAAGACAGCAGCTGTGACCATAGATGGACTAGAGGTCGACCGATATATCGGTCGGCCGATATATCGCGCCGATATTTGTCATTTTTTAATATATCGGCATCGGCCGATAT